>BOPP01000046.1:8456951-8472743 GCA_017312745.1 Gryllus bimaculatus | reverse complement strand
CGCGTTTAGCGATCATCCTGCAGAGCTAAAAACAATAACAAACTACAGATGTGAAATATTAACAGGTTGGTATGTTATACCAATATATTTTTATGAAAAACGTGGCAAACAACGGCAATCTCACTCCTAAAAAAAAAACACCACTAAACAAAACACCCACCTTCCTTAAAACAAAATCTGCTGAATGTCTAAAAGCTCTATTCACTCAATCCACAGAGATTTTCGTCCACGCAATCCACTCTCCTCCTACGATTATATGGTTTAACCTAAATACACAACATCAACTGTCCCCCAGTAGACGCTCGTAGTATCATTACCACTAAGACACGTAAATATATAGCCAGAATGACAGTGATATCGACTGCACACAGTGATTGACAACATATAATATGTCAAAAAAAGAAACAAAATGTTACACTTGCTCATATAGTCCGCAAACCCCACTGACTCTCACACACTAATTGACAAAACACTACAGGCCAATACCGATCACAATCCCTTATATAGGACCGTCTTTCTCTGGAAATATGCCTCCACACTCAATAAATTTCGGGCTCTAAAACTCTTTCAACAAACACTATTACATATACAAAAACACTATCTTTGCAACACAAAACCACAATCCCAACCACATCCTTATGCGGAAGTCCTATCTCTCTCGCAACAATTGCAATGCCATATACATGGACCAAACAGGCCGTTTAAAATTCACACAGAGGAATCTCTCTCTTTTTACAATATCTCTATTTATTTATCAAAATAAAAAAGGTATCTACTTCACCAACAATCCAATTAATAATTTGGACATTTATTGAAAATGGAAAGCAGATACGATCTACACAGTCATAAACAGGGAACGTATTTCTATGTAAATACATACTTACTAAATAAGCTAATATAGATACTAATTTGCATTATCTTTGTTTCACAATGTGTAGAAATGAAAATTGCTACTTCTATTTTTCATATTCTGGGTTTCGAAATATATTTCAATACAAGTCCACATGTTTTCCATATTTCTTATACAATCAGTCTGTGTAGCACATTAAGCTTAAGCTTTCATTAAATATTAATAATGCACCTCAACAAAAAGAGCTTAAAAAGATTCAGTAATTCCTAAAACATTAGAATTTTCTGAAAATTGGGGAGAATTGACAATAGGGAAGTAAGATAAGAAACTCTTAATGTTTTAATTTATGTGCGAAGAATGGATCCACTCTCAGGCCCTGAGGTCCTGTCTAAGGGGTCTGAGTGTCCCGCGTGATGAAGAGCGGCATGAAGAGGTGATGAACTATTGGATTTGTTCGACAGATGACCTCGAGGCCTTGATGGTCTGTGGGAAATGCCCATTTCAGAAACCACACTATCCTTTCTCCTCCCCACTGAGCCGGCTCCCCGGAAATCGCATGACATCGCAGAGACTTCGACATCAGAATTTAACTTGCACAGCTCCTCGTTGTCAGTTACAATCTCGTCAGAATACTATATGTTGGTTCAGTTCTAAACATCTCTCTATTAAGCCAGTGTAAGATGTCAAAAGTAGCTCAATCAGCCAATGTAAATTACAAGTTACATTGCAGAATTTAAAGATGAAGGTTTATCAACTGACAATATTCTTTTACCAATGCCATTTATCTTGTGAAGTCCATATTAAACTCCATATTTTGATAAAAGTAACTACATATATATTTACATGTTTCATATATTTACATATTTCATATATTTTTAGTCCACATAAATCCATTCCCTGGTCATAAATGTCTTTTTGTAAATATATACCAATAAAGAGTTCAAAGAGTGCACACAGAAAACAAACAAATGAAATATTAACTTAAAATTTCTTATAAGACTAGTATGAAATTAATTTAATGAAATGAAGCCTTTAAGGAAGAATACAAAATTTCAAATAATTAAAATTGGATTAAATATTTTTCATTGCATTCATTTTTCAACATTTTTGCCCCACTTGAACTACATTAAGCCTATATAATATAATGATCACAGATATAAGAATTATACTATATATTATAAAATAAAATCTCACAATTGAATGCAGAAGATTTGTCCCATCCCTATTGTTCTTTGGAAATGGAGTGCGCTCCCATTTGGCAGCCAAATGCCTTGCACCATAAATGGAGTCTGTATTAGACCAATGTTGAAAAGCTTCTTCACCATCAAAAAAGATGAACTTCAAACTCAATGTATTCTGCAACAGCAACAATATTTTTATGACATTTAGTATACTACAATTTACACACTTTTTTTTTTTATCTTTGTTTATACACAAACCTCGTTTCTGATGGTATCAAGGAGATCGCTCATAGTATACGCTAAATTTATCATCATTGCACAAGGCACTGCTGAATCTGTTGCTCCAATAAAGTCATCCTCTCGGAAATACTTGGAATCATAATGACAGGCCAGCACTAAATATCGCTTAGCTTTTGGATTTAAGGTGGCAATAATATTCTCAAACTGAAGTGTACCAAATAGTGGAGTGTCAGTTCTAAAACGGTCACTAGTAACTTGCCATTTCAGACTTTTCATGGCATTTTTAATTCTCTAAATAATAAAAAGAAAACAATTAAAGTTTACAAGGAAAACATGATAAAAATCAAATTAGTCTACAAAAAAAACTTTTCACATGTCAAATGCTTTTGTTCAGGGAAAAAGAACACAGGATACTTACATCTTGAACAATTTTATGATTTGGAGTCCCAACAACTCTTGGTATCAATATACCATCCAAGGTATCTTGGAAATGGGTCATATTGGAACGCTGAGCCAGAGATGACATATCACCATTGCTCAAAGTTTTAGCCACATGGTTCTTCTAATGTAACATTAGAACATAACATATTAGTTATAAAACTAAAGAGGCGGAAGTCTAACAATGGGTCTAAAATTACTCGCCTGTTGATCTCGAAAGCCAAGACCTTCGTTTGGTCTTATTTCGCAAATAAATACCGAAACAGCAATTAAAAAACTTAGCCACATTGTCAATGAATTCAGAACAATATGTTTCACAAATGTTGAAATATGTAGTTATCGTTATAGAATCTTGTCATAAAAACTGTTAATTTTGATAATTAAGCTCAGAGATCACGCGTTAACAGATAAACTAAGTAGCATAGTTTCACAAAATACTCATAATAAGGAGCTATGAAGACGTCCGGGTGCAACGTTCCATCTGCAAACATACGGAAAAAGAAATACTCCCACGCGACTCCCCGCCTACCCAGACTCTCGCCTGACAGGTTGACATTGAATGAAATCCTGGAACGTTCACTCACACAAATACAAAGCACGCGTGCGCAAGCCTATCACCACCTCAGAGTTACTAATTTTTTCCTGGCAAGTTGGCCACTACAAAAGACAGAGGATTCTGAAGGCCCACGATGAGATTTTTAAATCAAAAAACTAGCTTTCGAAGCTTTAAACTGATTTTATTTACATTGCACTTCAATATTTTAAGCATAATGTTGAAATTTTAAGACTGAAAGAGCCGAATATATGAAATGGGTCACCAGCGCACCACCTGAAAACGTTGGCAATGCTGCAAGCCACTTCCCGGTTTGCCTGAAATAACCTCCAGTGAGTACAGTGGGAAGTGAACAGGTATATGAAGTATTTACAGTGTAATCCATATTGTTAGTGAAAGTTCATATGCCTGACATAACAAGTACACGAATATAGACCCAATTGGAATCTGCTAGAAGAACGGTATTCTGAATGCGCCTTTTCTCATTAAAAATGACTAAACACTGTCAGTAAACCCTTCATTCTTTAATTTAAATAGTATAAATCTCGAAAATGATAATTCAAAATAATAAATGCAAAGCAATATAGAAATATAAACCCCAATTTGCATAAAAGGATAACTCAAATAAACATTAAACGATAAACGTTTGTAAACAAAACACAATTTTCTGTTGTTAATTATAACCATTAGTGTCAATAAGGGGGGGGGGGCACATAGGTAGGCTAAGCCGTCTTTTGAATCATTTCTGGCCTAATAAGAAAACATCAGATGTGTATCTCTTTTCCTCGGCTTTGAGTCCCGTTGCTCTGATTATACCCAACTGTTCCCAAAGGTTTTCGCCCAGTAAGCACGCAGCATATTTACATGCACTAATATTGAATCTGAAATGAGCTTTCTATTTGGGGGTACTAACAAGTTCACAGAACAAAAATGAATTACTACACAGTTCTATTATTTTTTTAAGAATAATGTTTTTGAGTTTTGTTTCTAGTCCATTGGCCGCGAATCAGATCAGTTCCCCCTAATATGACTCCAATAATTATTTGATATCGCTTTCAAAATATGACTTTAATAAAACTCAACTTATTTTCCACCACGTATTTCATTTTCAGAAATCATCTTAAATCGTACTTCAACAATAAACAAATCCGCTAATGAGTCCACTCAACTTCTAATTGGGCCAAAAAAGGAATAAAGTCTATGAAAAGTTAAATGAATAAAATTCTGCCAGATAATGGACATAAAAAATTATAATAAATGGTTGTTCTAAAAATGATTAAGAAGTATTTTGCTCACTTCATTGTAAAAATGAAGACTGTATCTGAAGCGACGGTGACTCCTAAGATTCTGGTCGCCAATACGGTTTAGAAACAGTGTAATTTGCTTCATCATTACACTAAAATGAGGCAATAGATTTCACCACGATTTCGTTTCCTGTTGGTTTCACATTCTGACCACAAAAACGCAATCTTTCGTTTCAGTTTTCTACAATTCTGTACAAAGTCGTGTCTGCAATTATGAAGCAGACTAGAGTTCTTTCTGCAAAGCAATTCGGTAGCACATCGAAAAGGAAACTTCCGGCAATGGCGATAGCTCTAGAAATCTTCTCTTAGCATTCACTTACTATAAACTTTCGAGTATTAATGAACATATTTTTCTAATAGTTCTGTGATCTGATACTTGTCTTCATAGATACAATTTTAAAATATGTGATTATTTATTTTAATGTTTGTTTGCTTCATATTAACAACGTATTATATAAATTCCTTGTCAAGGTCACAAAGTGAAAGCCGAAATGTTCGTGTTAGTCTAAAACGCTCTGATGGCCAACACAGTGGATCAGTGTCAGCAATCTCTAATATTGTTAGAAATGCGTTTGATAACTCACCAAATAATAACATAAAGCAATATAAATGTATTTTGCCCACAAGCAAATAACTAAATATATCATTTCATAGAGATTTATTCACAATAGTTCCAACCGCTGTGTCTGAACCTCTCTGCGACAAATTCTTTCCAGTGTTCACAATAATTGCGGTAAATAAAACGGAAACAGGAGTTCGCTTTATATATTGAAAGTATTTGTGTACCGTAAGTAATTACATGTGTGGCTGGAGAAAGTACATGACTGAGAACTGCTGGGGGCTCGAATCACTGAGTCACGACGTAGCAATTCATTCTCGCGCATAGAAACGTTCACTGCGGAACATGTTCTAGACACGGTGTAATACATTTTTTTAAATGTTTTTATAATATATATATATATATATAAAGCGGTGTAGAGCTAAACGTTATTTCCCACCTTATTTTTTTTTAGATATATTATAGTTATATGTTATGATTTCTAGCCGAAAGTCGTCGAAAAGTGCTTAGGTAAAAGAAGCTGGCGTTAACAGATGTAATAAAATTATCTTAAGGAGAATCTTATATTCATTACGCTTATCTGATCCCCAAGGTTCTTTTCTAAGTCAAAACTGGTGAACTAAGAGCTAGGATGTCCTAGGGTTCCATTTCCGACAGTGACGGATTTTCGAGCTTCATAGCTAGATGAGACTCTAGTTGTACGGGTGTTAGTCACTCATTTATTTTGAACAACTATTATTCGTTCCTTGAGAACATATTTTGGTTTGATTGAGACATTGAATACGAGTACCCCAAATAGTATCTATTAGATCACTAATGCGTAATGAAGCTTCCTGTGACTGTGCGCTAATCAAATTCCGCATCGTTGTTGATGGACTTTGGAAAAACACATTTACTAATTAATTAAATTCACAGTTACCGTATATTCTAGCAATAATAATAATTACTGACTAGTTGGACCTGTGCGAATATCTCCATTTAAGAAACATAGTTCCAAAATGTGAAAATAACTTTGGATCACAGCTTCGAACGGCCTCCCCCTTGAATTTAAAACATGATAGGCCCGTTCTGGGGGGCTTACTGAAATGTCGATTTAATTTTAAATTGATTTCGTGTGATTAGCTAGGATATAAGAGATATCAATCACACAGTTCAATAAAAATATATTTAATATTATAAATAAATAACTAGACTCATGTTATGAAAATAATACTATCTTCAGACGTACTACAGAGAAGAAATATGAAATAAAATTTATCAACATATGAAATAAAATTAACCTTTTCTAACCATTGTACTTTCTTTGTTTACGGAGTACGATGCGAGAAAGTATTATAATCGTGGCGCCAAAAAGGCGACTTTTCGATAGAAAAACTCTTATAGTCAGGCCCTGATAACAAAAAATTGAATAATCCCATTCCTTTATATAATAAATTACTTCTTTAAAACGTTGTGTAGTCAGAATCCATTTTCGTGGTTTGAAAGTGAAAATTTTGCGTGAAATTTTAGGTAATTTAAAAAAAAAAAATTCTCAAAAAACGGCTCCAATTTTTTTTTCTTTAAATTTCTCGTTGCATTATGTATCCAAACTGTTTTCTTGGTATCTAAAAAATGTGGCGCTAATCTAATCGATGGTCCTACCGATGAATTGAGATGTTGGAATAGTTACAGTACCCAGAAGAGCAATCACCAAAAATTGAATAGAAAGAGCCTAAAATACTTTTTTGCAAAATATAGCTTTCTTCAATAAAGAACAACTTTTTACAACATTGTTCTAAACGTGAAATAGCTTTACACGGAACAACAGCTTCCAGCGTTACGGAAATCTGTTTAAGGGACTGAGGAAACCTTCTAAAAACGGAAATAGATGTCCAAATTGTTCATTACATAAACTACGACAATAAAAAAATAGAGACATGAAAACGTGGATTAAGGTCTTTGAACACACCGTTTCCAAGTTGGTAAAATTTCAACTTTGCAGAATCATGCGTTTTGCGGTTTGCGCCTGGCCTGATTGCAAATACGACGTAATCTGGGAACTTCTGTTTTTTGCGTCTCCACTCCGATGCACTCATAAGGGGTTCATTATCTTTGTCTTGCAATTCACTTTCGGTTTTTGTGCGATGTTTTTCTGATAAATGATCAACACCATATCTTTCTTTAGAGGCGTATTCGTAAACATGGACGCCCGAGTACTCAATAGCTTTCTGTGAAGCGGTCCAGGGTTCGATTCAACCCGGGGCAAAAGTGAGAGGGCATGAGTCATACTTACTAAAGTAATCGTCTCAGCTTCTATAAAGATGTATGACGAAAGAAAAAGCCCCAAGAAGGCCAATAAGCTAGGTACGTGACGATAATACGTCATGATCGTCACGTATCTTGCATAAACTCTTACACCGAAAGAATAATAAAAATAGGGCCCAAGCCCGTGAACATCGCTAGCTGGAAAAAGTCGGATCCTAAAATTCCAAATTCATACTTATATGAACAAAGGGGATTGTAACCATATGATGTTTTATCAATACTACGCTCACTGTAGTATTTTAGAAAGAGGAAATGCCTTACAACTGAATATGTAATTTTCACTGCTACCTATCCAAATCCATTAAAATGAGAATATGATTTTAAAAAGAAAAACTTAAAAATTGTTATTTTGATTTTTTTGATAACAAAATTGCAAATATTCTCGCATTTTAATGACATTACATACCATTTCAGCTTCCCTTCTTTCTCGAAAAGTCTGTTAGGCTGCTTTCATGTAATACGTGTTTAATTGTTATCGGCTCTACGAGTACTGTCTTGCTAAGATTCTCTTCCTCCAATCGTAACTAACCACCTTACTCACGGACATCTCGGTTTCTGGGAACAGCATAGCGTTCTTTTTTTAGTGAGATTCTCTAAGAGTGAAAGCAAGGGCTACAATCTATTCTTTATTTAGTTCGCAATACCTGGCCAAGAAGAAGATAACTGACAGCGAGCACTTTTTTGAACTTTGAAATGTGACGAAGGGCTGGGAAGAGAAATGAGTAACACTGATCATGTCATTGGATTTATGAACCTAAAAATAATTTTAAAAAACGAATCGTGTAATACCTTCATATATATTCATACAACAGTTCATTTGATAATAATTGAATCCAATAAAAATAAAAGGAAAGCTTCCAATCTTCCTATATCCTTTGCATATTTATGTGTTTTATTCCTTTGTACTACACTTGTTTGTATAACAGTTTATAAAATAATGTATGTATTTCAATATTGTATTTTAGCTGCCAATTTATACCTTAGTTGGAAACACACTCGATCTCCGTAACGTTGTAAAATGGAATAAATTATTACAATTTTTTAAAGGATATGTTTACTATTACTTTAAAAAAATATGCTACTATCTCAAGATAAGTGATTGTCTTAAAATTGGATTTGAAAACTTTATCTATAAAACTTATTACAATCATAATTTAGCTGATAAAAAGGTGTACGAAAGGTAGCCTCGGTAACCATTTCCATCAACAAAGCTAAAAGCAGTTACCATGTCATGGAGAGTATTGTCCTATGCAAATGTAGGTGATAAGTTATACATTGTAAATTCTAAAAGTATATGTGACAAATAAGTATCTGAATTATGATACAATTTAGAATAGTTCGATTATGAAAGATTTGTTTCAAAATGTAGTTTGGAAAATAGATATATGCGGAAATTTATTAGAAAAATTGTGAATATACAACGGGGAAATTTTGACCATCCACGTTTCTATATAAATTGAGTACTGGAGTTCGAGAAGAAAACCCAGGTGTATAATAAATTGAAATTGGAGTTAAAATACGGGTTTGTTTGCTCACACTAGAAATGCCACTTAGCGTGAATAATACGATTTTGAAGGATAAACAAATTAAGTATAAAAATCAAGTAGAAATATTAACAGCTATGAAGGCGTCATTGACGTAATAAATCAAAATTGAGGTATGATTAAAAGTGAATTCTAAAGTCTCTGATTGTTGATACAAAGCAACGAAACTTATCATTGAATTAGCACCATATTGCCCTGATTCCGCTCCTTCAAAACATTACCTGCATTTCAATCTAAATATACATCTGCATGGACAGATTCATCTAATATGGTAGTGTTAAGTTCTCTTAAAAAGGCATTAACAAAACAAAAAACATTCAGGTGGTTTATGGACATTGTACCAAATATTTATTGAACAAGAGATAATGAATGAATAAACAAAATATTGAAAATCGATAATATTTTCTATGTTGTTACGTTTACATGGATTGATTATTTCGTGTTCACGGACGCGTCAACTACTGTGATTAGTCCCGTTAGTATAGCGCATGTTTTTATCACGGGAGGTGGCGTCGTTCTTCTCCACGTGATTTCCGAGGTCGATTATCAAGTCGGCTTGCGTGTTTTCCTCATCCAGGTATCTCCCACCAGCGGGGCACGTGAAGCCAGTAGGTGCGCTGGGTCTGGCGATCCCACGCTTCGCACGTCAAAGGAACTAGTGGTGCTAAGACAACACGTACTTTCTCGCCTTCGCCTTACTTTCATGCAAAAATTACGCGAAAAGTACTCAAATTTTCGAAAATTTGTACATTACCTTACTTCAAAATCTATCTTTAAGGAACAGATTTCAAGGAAACAAATCTCCATCTTCTTAATTGTAGTTGTAAAAAATGCCAAAAAAATGAACTTTTGCAATTTTCGAAAAATCAGGGATTTTGACGAACATGAAATCTCTTAAACGTCCTTTACACCATCCAACAATACAATTTAATCAAAAACCATGGAGCCATTTTTTCGAAAATTTTGAAAATGTATTAGGGGCTTCATATAAAGCACTACCCACAGTTAAAATATCAGTTTCAAATTCAAGGAACCGCTACATCAGTCAGATAGATTGGAAAATATCAATTTTTAAAGAACATCGGCAGAAGATTTCCTTTAGCGTTGTTCACAGACGACGGGCAGATGGACCGATGGACAGACGGACGTTTCAGCGTCATTCGATTTTTCGGTAAAAAAGACCCACAAAACATGGACTACTAATTTTTCTACTTTTTCGTCATCAGTACCCAGTAAAAAGTTTTTTCTACCGAAAATTCGCCGTTTTTTCGCGCAGCATTACACATCTTTCTCTCTACTGCGAAAGCATTAGCGAGAAAGTATAAGAAGCAACGTGACCGACCTCACTCTGACTTATTTCATGATGACATTTCCACTGGATGCAAAATATTTCTACACAGGATGTCATGAGATCTTGTAAACATAGATCTACCACACATAGAGATAGTGAATTCTAAAACTGCAATGGGCCTACTATACCAATGCGCGCCTAACGAATGGTTAAAGAAAAAGGGTTAACCGTAGATTACAAAGGCATCTTCTATCAGACGACGCAACTAGTACCGAAAGCTTCCCCCACTCCCTTACCCTCACTCCCCGTTTCTGAATTCCTGTGTAGCTTCATAGTGTGACTAGCCAGTGAAATACACGTAATGTCTGTGTGCCTATTTCCGGTATACGTCATTACAACACGCGTTGTCCAGAAGACTATGCTTTTGAAGTTACGTCAGTAATATTTTTGACGATGTATTGGCTAATACTATAATTAATGACTACAAACTCCTTGTCTTGCAGCATTTAAGTTTTGTTCCGAACAATTAGTAACGTAATAGGACGATGGCGATCATTAATAAGGTCGCATGACAAGGTCCTTCTCCAGGCGTTTTTGAGAAGCCACGTGTGGACAGGGCCTAGCAAGTGGCTGCTGAGAGGGACAAGTAATTAAGATGTATCTACAAAAACCGTTACAATGTATTTTGTAACTCCATATTTACAATACTTCAATAATGCACGTCCAGTTTCTTAGATTAGTGTTTCATTGTAAAATTTAGTTTTTCTCTATTTTTGCCCAAAGTGGTCTGTCAGACTTCGCCTTTGTAATAATGTCGAATAATATTGTCCAATAATTTATTTTTGAAGGTCAGGATTTATAAATATTAATACATGTGTGCTGAGTTTATGAATTCTGTATTATCGACGTTTCGAGCGTCTGAATTCGCTCATCTTCAGGAGATCTATAAAGTTAAATTATATTTTTTTAAGATATTAACATGGTATTGTATAATAGGTACATAAAATTTCATGTATTTAATTTTTTTCTACACTAAGTACAATAATGTTAGAAAACAGAGCCTCTTACTTGCCTTATAAAGGTTATACTATATACATAACAACAATTTCATTTATATCTACAATTTCTTTGACAACAACGGCACTGCAGTAGCAGAGATAGAGCCCCATTCCACGTGTTCCCACCGCCTCAAACACCGGCCACAAATGCGGAGTTTGCATACACAAATTTGGTGTAGCAATGTAAGAGACACCATTAACTTACGGTTCATCAACCGTCAGGTCTCTAATGCGGTTACAGCGTTTCAAGTTAGGAGGGGGAACTGCTATGTTTGAATGCTATGCAGAGACGGAACGGGTGTGATGTGTGCCATCAGTTAATATCTTGGATGTTTTGTTTTCAATTTTCAGAGCAGCTATTACATTGTCATGCATTTTAGTCATGTTAGTGCATTCTGTCATAATATTCATTGTGTCCCTTAATTTTATATTCAAGCGTTCATAAATTGGTTTCGGTCTTAAATTCGGTTCATTGCCAATACTTTTGTTGAAGACAATATTGTGAGATAGGTCAATTCTGTCTTTAGTGATGGAATTTTGTATTTCTGTTATTTCTTTGATATTTTTTTGATGATTTTTTAATTCTGATTTTTACTTATAAGCGCGATTTTTTATTATAAAGTTGTTTTTATTATTATTATTTGTAAACCTATATTCAGTATTGTCATTTATCCATTTTTTGGGGTCAAATTTAATACGCGGTATGGTGGTATTTGTATCTCCTAATTGGTTGTTTTGAACTTTTTTGATCTGATGAAAGGATTTCACTCCTTTTAATGAATTTCTTAATAAAACTACTAGGATAATCATTGCTGAGAAGAATAACTGGTAAGAATATGCTGGTAAACTATGTTTAAATTATTATTATGGAATTTTTTGTCAGAGAGACCAATTGCTCTATCAGTTAAATAATGCTTGGTACAGGTCGCCTGTGTAATCTACGGTTAAAGGGCCAACTGGCCCTTTAGCGCCAATGGATCACGGTCTACCAGCCCGGAAACACTCTATGATATTGACTCCGGCCGTAGAGCCTGCGATGCTATATAAACGTTTATTAACTTTAATTAATTTATGTTTTTAAACCAATTAATTAGTTAATAGTGTAATATAATTACAAATACTTTGATGATTGTCTGCTGCAAAGTTCTCTGATTTATCATTCATCAAATCAATCAGTTTATCATGCATCAAAGTTTATAGGCAATCAATTAGGAATCCAAATCAATACAGGAATTGTCCGTTAAATATCATTTTATAACAGTTGAACAGCGTACTTTACTTTTGAAATACAGCATTTTGTGAATAGATGTGTTCCATCTCATGAGGTACATTTAATCTGTAGGTAAGAAAGAAATATGTTTACAAGTAATAAAATAAAATACGGACTCATATATACATGATAAAAATGAGTGTAACACCTATTAATACAAAGCACAATATGGAGAAAAACTCATCTTGTCATAATTTTTAAGTCGAAATACCAAGTCTAAATAAAATTCAAGTTAATCTAACCTGATGTAAAGGTAGGACCGTCCAAAGTCGAATAGGTTGTGACCAACATTAAAGGCCGGCGGCGGAATGATGTATACTTCAATTTAAACACAGTTAGGTCACGAGGTGAACGTAAAAGGGTACTTGCCTTGAGTCTAGAGGTCTTGAGGCAAGTAGAAAATACATGTAGCAAAAGTGAGCGAGAGAATGGAGAAGAAAGAAGGATGAAAAAAAGAGATCAACTACGAAACAGGAAACAATTGAGGACGACAATTGGAGGGAGCTCTACACTAGTTCTGCCACGAGATGGGGGAGAGAGATCGAGTACATCGTTATGGTGAAGTGGTTGAAAAGGATGTCCCTTTCATGAACAGTAGAAAGGATGGACGACAAAAGAACAAGAACTACAATACTAATTTTGAACATTGCAAAAGTATAATGGAAGAGGAAGTGTGATAATGATTGTGAATAATAATCTTCTGTAATGTATATATGTGGTAATTTGTTGTGTATGTACGTAAAGTATTGTGAAAATAAGAAATATGTATTTAGGTATGTAGATATACGTATATGTCCTAGACACATGACGTTGAAACAAAAATAAAATTATGTATTCAGGAATACTACATAACCGTCACAATTAATACGACAAAGTTTGTTCCGCTTCACTATCATATTAAAAAGAATGCAATTTAATTCTAATATTTATGCGAAATGTGTCATTGTTTCCTTTTTATTTTAGCACCTCCCTTATGCTCAGTGTTTAATTCCCTGAATGTGCTGCCGAGGAGGCCACGGGACTCGGGATATAAACATACTGGTATCTCCGATGTGACGGTTGGCCACGTCAGGTTGGGGCTGTTATCTGCCAGGTGCCACGAAAAGTTTGTATGACGCAGGGAAGGTGTTTCTACTAACCTTGGCATATGTGCACGTACGATTGTGTCTACATGAGCCATTTGAGTAAGCAGTTCTACTGGTGCAATTGATGGTGCATCTATCAGATAATCACATGAAAATGAACTAATTACAGAAACTAAAGAAGCTACAGAAAGCAAATATTAGTCCACATTTATAATTATTAAAAAATAATTTCCTAACCTCATCTGCCTTCGATTGCCGTTTAAAGTTTTTTTTTTCATATTTCTAGTTTCTCGCACTTACTTTGTAAGAAGAGGAAGTATTGTAATCATGCGCCGTAAAACGGCAAAAAATCCACCGAAATCCCTCCATTGCTGGGTTCTCGTAAGTGATAATTCTTGCTCCTATTTAGTAAATTGTATCCTCTAATAATCATTCTAATAGTCAGAATCCATGTTTTGTGGGTCCTTGATACCGAAAAATTGATTGACGTCAAAACATCTATCTCTCTGCCAGGCCGTTTGTTGTCAATACTAGCCCCTAAACCGTTCAGTCGATTTTCTCCAACATTGATATTCCCCAATCGATCTGGCTGATGTCCAGGGCCGGATTTACCTACAAGCAAAACAAGCATTTGCTTGTAGGCCCTCACCCTTGAGGGACCCCGCACTTCGGAAAAATATGCCTAACATTTTTGTAAAATAAATTGTATTTGATGGAATAAATATATGTAAAGAATTTTATATAACTAGTTGTGTTACAGATATCGCGAAGACTTTCTCGCATTATTTTTCTGTTTCTTCTAGTCTCGGCTAACTTGCCACGTCCACTTGCCAGCTGCCATCTATCGCCACCCAATATACATTTTTTGAAATTTTCTTAATTTTTCGGTTTCCATACAGTAGAATAGAAATATTATTTTAAGAATATTAAAGAACAGTAAAACAACGTTCTAAATGGCAATTTTCTTTGAAAAATTTGGAGACGTTAAGAAAATGGCGTTTAAGCGCTACTCTAAATTCGAAATTTGAAGCTCTTTATCACAGAAAAGTTTTGAGTTTACGAAAAAATTCATTAAATGTCATTTGAAGCACATTAACTCACAAATACAATATTGTTTACAAATTGCTGGAAATAAACAGTGCGAGAGATTTCTAAAAAGAAAAAAAAATCTGTGTAATTTTTGAAAACACAAAAAAGTACACCAAAATTAACTTAACGTCATATGGAATTGTGCAATTAAAACTATCCGTTCGAAAAAAGAAAAGAAAATGGCGATTGGGCGTTTCTGAAAAACTACATGTGTACGCTCGTGATAGCTTCTACGCTCATTAGCCTATATGTACATGATATTCCCTCCCGCCCACAAACGGAACTCGCCTTGTTCGCCGATGATACGACTGTAATAACCACGCCGAAAAAGATCGAGCTACTCCAGAAGAATTTGGATCAACATTTATTACAGGTCCAGAATTGACTGAAGCTGCGGAGAATCGAAGATAATGTATGAAAGTGCAGCAGTACTCTTCACATGGCGACAGCTATTCGTACAGCCGCAGCCACTCGCACTGTGCGGAAACACGATTAAATGGTCCAAAAATGTAAAATATCTACGTGTCACACTAGATAGCCCACTTACTTTTAATCTGCGCATAGAAACCGTGCAGAAAAAACCTGCGGAAAAAAGACGTAAAAGCGCGAAGCTTGTTTCACAAGCGGAGCAAACTGTTTACGGCAAACTGCCTCACGCTTTATAAAACATTTATTAGGGCGCAAACGGAATACGGCATGCCCAGGTTGGGTAATTGCAGCAAATTCACATTTGAAAAAACTGCAAGTACTTAAAAATGAATTCCTCAAGGCCGCCCTCTGCACCCCTGAGTACATTCCCATAGCGGACTTGCAGAACCCCTATTAAAAGGACTTCATATCTTGGATTTTGCTCTAAACACCTTTTAAATAAAAAAAAAGTACAATCTATTTATTACAGATTGACAGAAGAATTAACACTTTCGATCCTAAGGACGTATCAGATACATCATCTTCATATTACTACTATGTCCTATGGACTTATATCACATGCTCTTCTGCATTGAACTTCTTTCCCAGGCTATAGAC
>BOPP01000046.1:8430288-8442882 GCA_017312745.1 Gryllus bimaculatus | reverse complement strand
CCCGCGAAGAACGCGGCGGTCGCCATGTTTAATTCACGGTGTTCAAGACGGGCTGGGTCGGGGGTGTTGCCCGAGAAGGAGATTGAGGCTGGGCAGGGGGGCAAGGTGGCGGGGAGGGGCCGAGGCGGTGGGATGGGACGACCGGAATGAGGCGGGGTGGAGCGAGCGGGAATGGGGAGTACGTAGAGTGGGCCGAGGCGTTTGGGAAGCCGTGGCGCGGCGTGGCGAGGCGTGGCGAGGCGAGGCGTGGCGGGGCGTGCGAGGGCGTGGCGAGGCGTGGCGAGGCGTGGCGAGGCGTGCGAGGCGTGGCGAGGCGTGGCGAGGCGTGGCGAGGGCGTGGCGAGGCGTGGCGAGGCGTGGCGGGCGTTGGCGAGGCGTGGCGAGGCGTGGCGAGGCGGTGGCCGAGCGTGGCCGAGGCGTGGGCGAGGCGTGGCGAGGCGTGGCGAAGCGTGGCGAAGCGTGGCGAGGCGTGGCCGAGGCGTGGGCGAGGCGTGCGAGGCGTGGCGAGGCGTGGGCGAGGCGTGGCGAGGCGTGGCGAGGCGTGGCGAGGCGTGGCGAGGCGTGGCGAGCGTGGCGAGCGTGGCGAGGCGTGGGCGAGGCGTGCGCGGCGTGCAGGCGTGGCGAGCGTGCGAGGCGTGGGCGAGGCGTGGCGAGCGTGGCGAGGCGGCTAGCGTAGCCCTTGGCGACGCGAAACGAGGCGGAGGGGAGGGGAGGGCGAGGGCGAGGCGAGGCGAGGCGAACAGGATATGAGTCTGGGCTGGGTGGATCTAGACAGAGACGCGCGAGGCAGGTCTGGATTGCGGGAGGGGGGCGACGGAAGATCCTCGCCCACCGATTCGAAGGCTTGCGCCGCCGTCAGCGCCCCGCCCGTGGCAAGTTGAACGGTCATCCGCTTCCAGGCACCGCCGAGGGGTGTCCTTTCTTCCAGCTGGCGGTGGCGTCAACTAACCCACGTGTGCAGAGGTAGCTCAGGGTCAACAACTATTACCACAGAAGTGTCTCTGGCCGGGAAATTTCTAGATCGGAATTCATGACAGTGGCATATTTTCACAACTGATTTTTAGTTAGGTTCAATTCAGCCTGTGCAGGAAGAGAATTAATTTAGGCGACGTCTCATATCAGAAGATTTCGGTTAACGCTGTAGGTAAATACCGGAGCAGGTACGCTACCAAATGTTGCACTGATTTACTTCCTCATTGTCGTCTCTCTATCCTCTACACACAATCCTAATTTACTCTCTCTCTTCTCTCTCTCTCTCTCTCTCTCTCTCTCTCTCTCCTCTTTCTCTCTCACATGACACACACATCATAACACACACACCGACACGCAAGCTTTTCAGTGCCCAGTTTTTTCAAACCTCAACGACGAAGTCACTGAGATTGATTGGACACTTGAGATACTTGGAATAGGAAAATATGTCTCTAAGAAACCTAGTTGCCTAGCTTCTGAAAAGCAGATGGAGGGTGGTGTGCAAATCTTCACAAAGAGTATTGCTGGAATGGAGGCTAGACCAAGAAAGGTGGGAAGTATCATGATCCTTTCGTCTAACACTGGGATTATTAAAATACATCGTGATTGGGTCAGTATTCCCATTCTCCGCGATGTAATGCCTACTAGGGGTTCTGCGGGGAGGGTGGAGAAGAAGCAAGGGTTGGTTTTAGTGGAGTAAAATCTCACACACGGCGTGGTACGGGCCGCTCGCACACACCCTCTCATAGAACAACACACACCACACATGCACACTCCATCACACACACACACGCACACCATCACACACACACGCACACTCCATCACACATACATGCTGCTCCATCACACACCCGCAGTCCCTCATATCTTAACACAGTGTCGGTCTGGTGGTTGTATGTTGAGCTCGGCATATGGAGTTCCAGGTCGCCTCGCACCTCCATCACACACTTCATCAATACACACAGCACACACACACACTTCATCATACACACACACACACACCTTCATCATAACACACACCACACACACTTCATCATACACACACACACACACTTCATCATACACACACACACACTTCATCATACACAACACACACACTTCATATACACACACCACACCCTTCATCATACACACCACACTTCATCATACACACACACACTTCATCATACACACACACTTCATCATACACACACAACTTCATCATACACACACACTTCATCATTACACACACACTTCTCCACACACAACACTCACGTCCTCACACACACTCACACTCACGTCCTCACACACACACCACGCTCTCCTCTCTCTCTCTCTCTCTCTCTCTCTCTCTCTTCAACATGCCACACACACACAACACTCGCACCTTGACTGATCAACTTACGTAATTCGACGTAGCTGGTGTTCAAGTCCGTCATGAAACGAGCTCCTGAGCGGAATGGCGGGTGATTGAGGGCGTGAAGAAGAACTGTGCGTAGAAGCTCTGAATTTTGGAAACATAACGGCCACGTATGCATGAAAAGGATGGATTTACATTTCGGTTTCTACCCCAGAGTGAATTGGGCGTCAAGAAAATAATCTGGCGATAGGAGAAAGGTCTTGGCGCCGAATCACACATTAAGATTTGAACAATTGCGCAATGGGACGAAAATGACGAATGTCCAGCGCCTCGGGAAATGGAAAACAATTGTCACAAATTGGGAAAACAGTTTCGACGATGGAAATTATGACCAATGCGTCCACGTAACGTCTACATTCCGAAGGTTTAACAAATAAAATGTTATTATTTTCCAAGCTGTACCGAGTACTCATTTGTCTTATCTGTTGCTTCTACCACCATGGATTTCGGCCATTGCAACAATGCTTCCGCCTACGCCTTTTATTTTATTTGGTTGTCACGATAATCTGTTGGCTATGAGCAGATGAAAAGTCAATACATGCAAAGGTGGGTTGCATTCTCCACATTTTACATCAATATTTTTGTTACCTCTGCTCTCATGGAATCGTCAAAGGTTTCTTACTACACACTATTTTTTCAGACTGTATATTATAAGTGAAATCAAGTTGGATCAAAAGATGTTCTGCTATCATCTAGAGCTAGGAAGAAACAACTACTAGCATAACTACATGCTAACATAAATATTGTATTATAGATGGTGCTGGGTTGTTTGTAAATGAAATTAAATATTTTAAAATTGAATATTGAAAGCAGGACTAATTTTTGGTGCTCCAGAGGGAAGCTTCCGTAATGCGTCTAGTGGAACGGCGCAGACGTCCTCCAGAAACGCCTCCATGCTTCTCTAAGTCCTCAGGAAGTTCTGTCAGTATTATTTTTTTGCCGTGCTCCTCTTTGTGGTCACACAGCAATACTTGCATTTTCCTGAATACTGCGATACTTTTCAACAACGTTACTTTGTCTGAATTGCAAGGAAATGAATGCAAAACTTGGCTAACAGTTTTGAAGTATATAGTACATACTACAAGATATCCTATTTAATTTGCCCTTTAATGTTTCTTTGTCATTAAAGACACTATTTCCAATAATTAAGGAGAGCTCAGATAGAACTCAATCGATTCTGTCGAGAGATTATCGATACTATAGGCTATCACCCTTTAGGATGACACATCATATATATATATATATATATAAGGTATCAGGTGATCGCATAGCTGACGTCATACGCAGCATAATATGTTGTGTGAGTGTCTCATCGTTGTGGCATGTGTGTATTTCGTGAGTGTTTGAGTTTAAGTTCGTCGCAGATGTGGTGTGTGTAAATGAGTGGGAGAGGTAGCGATTTATCAATGTGGATCTTTATTCGCAATAGTATACGAATGAAATCATAGCGAATTAACGAGAAAAACACATATTATATTCTAGATATAGACTGTGTCACACGGAGGTGAGGTTATGTGAATTACGCGCGCAAAGAAAAAATAAATTTTGTGTGAGCGAGATAATGTTCAACAAGTAACGCATATTTGTCTCATATATCACGCGAAAAGAATAAATACATCATATACATTGTTTGTAGAATGCGACCAGTGAGCGTGATAGGCTTCCAATAAGATCACATCACACATTCATCATGGCGAGGCACTCGTGTCTTGCAGATGTAATAAGACCTAATTCCGGTAGATATCCTGTGAGTAAGAGATACAAAACGGTGACAAGGTGCATAGGGCCTAGGGCATGAAACAAGACGTGTATTACGTCAGCCGCGTCGCCGCCTCGTACACGCGGACTATGCTGTAAAGAGCGCCGCTCGTAATCGATTCCAGATAATCGAATAGAGGCGGAGACTAGTCATGCTCAAACAGAAGCCGAAACTACGTGTCTCACGTCGTCTGACGTATAATGCGCGCAGACACAGTGGTCGGGCGGTCAAAGTAGGCTACTTTATGGCGGGGACAGAGGAGGGCGAAGAGGTGTGATTCGGTCTTCGAGCACGAGGCGCTGGATATGCTTTTACACGTCAACATGAAACTACTAACATTTGGAGGAGAGCGCAGGAGCACAACTATCCTAGCACGGAATGTCTTTCCTAGTGGTGAGTATCATTCCCGCAACTTCTTAGTATTCCTAGTTGTTTATAAGCAGATAAAAACGTCGCTTCTTACATTCGTTGGTGTATGTGAAAGAAATAAGTGTGTGTATTTGCGAAATTTTAATCGTAGACGCTTAGGTGTAGACTGTATTTTCATTCCTTACTTTTATCTGCCTCCGTTTGTTTATAAAATATATATACGTCTTATTTCATATTCACGCGCCATGGAAGAACCGATCACACTGGAAGTCGACTAATTAACGACTTGTTAATTAGATTTTCTGTTAATGATAAAAATTGAAATTGACAGCTATATCATTAGAATACTGCTGCTGTACATCTTCAACCGAATGGATATAACATTGTATCAATTTTTAATTTTGTTTGGATGCGTGGTTTTGAAAAATAATAATTTGAATCTATACAGAGAAAAATCGACAGATGATGAGGGAGTATGAGAGGCACTACTTTGATAGAAAGAAGTCGATCGCGATTCTCGACTTGTAGTCTGTACATATAAAATTGAAGACGCAAGATGTCTATATAATTAAATAACATTTAACTTGAGACAAATGAGATACATATGAATTTATATAGAAAATATGGATATAATTATCTTTATTGTAACTGTGACTAAGCAGACTCGATATAGAATGGTGAGTTCGTTTCCGCTATAAATAGTAAAATTATCATTTCTGTGTATTTAAAATGTCTCGCTGCAATAGCAGACGAACTCATTGTCACTGTAAATAGAATTAAATTATTTAATAATGGTGCGCGTGTTTACCTCACAGCATGCAAAGACGGTTTTTATTTCATAGACGTCGTATAAGATAATCTCTTGTCGTAGATTTTGTCTCATTTGTGTGGTGTGACAGCTCAGATACTAGATTGGTGAAACAGAGAGATATCTCCATTCAAAACGTTTGTTTTCGAAAAATATAAGATATAATTATATAATAGAGATTCTCACTACTTAGACGCTTCATGAACGTTGTGGAAAAGATGTCTGGCGTAGTGACAAATATTTTAAAACTACAATCTGTGCATAAATTTCTACAGGTGGATAGATACTTATGTCTGGTTGTAAAAGAAGTACGTACTCTCTCTCTCGTCCATAATATTCACTCTGCAAATATGATAACTATCTCAATTTTCTCAAGACTCTCTGGTAAACTGACCTTGATTCATTCCAAAATATCTAGCTTTTACAGTATAACAGTGTATCTTCATTGTTTGATAAGGTAAAATATCTCTCTATGTCTCTTAATAATAGTCGTGTTTGTAAACTAAGAAATTTATCGTAGCAAAAATTGTAACATAGAGTAGAATCACTTTTGAAATATTACGATAACATCCCCCGTGGCAGTTGACGTCATCCGCTTCCAGGCACCGCCGAGGGGTGTCCTTTGCTTCCAGCTGGCGGCGGCGTCAACTAACCACGTGTGCAGAGATAGCTCAGGGCAACAACTTTTACCACAGAAGGGTCTCTGGCCGGGAGATTCTAGGATCGGAATCCTGACAGTGGCGTATTTTCAACACTGGATATTTAGTTAGGTTCAATTCAGCCTGTCTGGAAGAGAATTATATAGGCCGACGTCTCATATCAGAAGATTTTTGGTTAACGCTATAGGTAAATACCGGAGCAGTACCCTATGAATTGTTCCACTTAATTTACTTCCTCATCGTCGTCCCTTCTATCCTCCTACCACAATCCTATGTACTCTCTCTCTCTCTCTCTCTCTCTCTCTCTCTCTCTCTCTCTCTCTCACACACACACACACACACACACATACTTACGTAGCGTAGCTGGTTTCAAGTCCGTCATGAACGAGCTCCTGAGCCGAATGGCGAGGTATTGAGGGGCGTGAACGAAGAACGGCGTAGAAGCTCTGATTTTGAAACACTAACGGCCCAGATGCATGAAAAGGATGGATTTACATTTCGGTTTCTACCCCAGAGTGAATTGCGTACAAGAAAAAGATCTGCGATAGGAGAAAGGTCTGCGCCGAATCACACATTAAGATTTGAAAATTGCCAATGGGACAGAAATGAGAAGTCAGCGCCTCGGGAAATGAAAAGCAATTGTCACAAATTGGGCAAAACAGTTTCGACGATGGAAATTATGACCACTCGTCACGAACGTCTACATTCCGAAGGTTTACAAATAAAAATGTTTATTATTTTCCAACATGTAACCCGAGTACTCATTTGTCATTATCTTCTGGCTTCCTACCACCAATGGCATTTCGCCCATGCCAACCTGCTCCGCCTAGCCGACCCTTTTATTTTATTTGGTTGTCACGATAATTGTTGCTATGAGCAGATGAAAGTCAATACATGCAAGGTGGGTTGCATTCTCACATTTTACATGCAATATTTTGTTACCCTTCTCTAGGAATGTCAAAGGTTTCTTACCTACACACTATTTTTTCAGACTGTATATTATAAGTGAATCAAGTTTGATCAAAAATGTTTCTATCATTCTAGAGCTAGGAGAAAACATACCTACATAACATACATGCTAACATAAATATTGTATTATAAGATGGTGCTGGGTTGTTTGGTAAATGAAATTAAATATTTTAAAATTGAATATTGAAAGCAGGACTAATTTTTGGTGCTCCAGAGGAAGCTTCCGTAATGCGTCTAGTGGAACCGGCGCAGACGTCCTCCAGAAACCGCCTCCATGCTTCTCTAAGTCCTCAGAAGTTCTGTCAAGCTATTATTTTTTTGCCGTGCTCCTCTTTGTGGTCACACAAATACTTGCATTTTCCTGAATACTGCGAATACTTTTCACCACGTTACTTTAGGTCTGAATTCAAAGGAATGATGCAAAATTGCTAACAGTTTTGAAGTATATCAGATACAACTACAAGAATAATCCTATTTAATTGCCCCTTTAATGTTTCCTTTGTCATTAAAGCACATATTGAGCGATAACCTGACGTCCGGGAATACGTAGAACTGGCTGAGCCTTTTTATAAAATTGGAGATGAGCTGCTTAGGAATGAAAAATTACTTCGACGTCGTATTCTGACGATAGGAGTGGGGGCAAGAGTGAGGGGAAGGTTACAAAGGAGTGAATGTAGAATGAACTAGAGAAACGAAAACATTTTCACGTGTAAATAAGAGGTTGAAAGGGGAAAGAAAAATATTTTTGTGAGCAGAAATGTAAAAAGAAGATAATTGCAAATAAAAAGTAAATCAACATTGGAAGACATCAAATGCGCACCAGTGAGCGATAGAGTATTTAGAACATATCATTATAGAGATTTTGAATGAAAGTAATTCTCGTAATGAAAGATACAAAATGATGTATGATAAGAACTAACAAATTTTTATCATGTCTAAGGAAAGATATGAATAAGCGCACCTCTAACATAGAAACAAGTAGGAATGTCATTAAAACAGAGGAAACTACTTTATCTCAGAATCCAAGTGGTACAGGCGTTCAGAGTTTATGCTGAAAAGGCAAGAGTGTTCGACTCGAAATATTGCTTACCACTACAAGAAGACTTCAGGAACTTATAGAGCGGTTTATCATCCATTTTGTATCCCTGTCTAACAAATAAATCTCTCATTTCTGAGGCATGTATTTTCCCTAACTTTTCCCGAATTGTTATAATAAGTTCAACCAGAGAAGAAACGTCAACGGAAGAACACTTTAACGACTTGTTAATTATTTCTTTATTGATAATTGCATTCATCTTCATAAAAACGTTGTATCCAGATGGGATAAAATTGTATTCAATTTTAATTTTTAACGTTTTGAAAAAATATAATTTGAATCAACAAAATTATATAAGATTTTATGCCATTGATGAAAGAAGTGAACATTGACTATCTTTGTCAAAAATTGAAAGGACGGTTATTGAAATATTGCAGAACAATATACAAGTAAAAGTTTTTGGTCCAAAAGCAGATGAGATGCTGCTGAATCTCGTTTTGTTCGCAATTAAGAGACACTTCATGATGATAATAGTGCGCGTGTTCATCAGCACCACCGTTTTATCAGCTGTAACATATTGTTCCGAATTGTTATTTGGGTGAGCGTCACTAGTTGTAACGAGATCCTTAAAAAAGTATTTTGAAAAGTGAATTATCAACATTCAATCTTGATCTTTGACTTGAAAAGAGTACAAATATTTTAAAACAAACGCATATTTCTCAAGAAAAACCTAGTTGTGTAAAAAGTACGTACTTTCTCGCCCCTAATTTCACTCAAAAAGTACTCCAATTTTCGAAAAATTGTACATGACCTTATTTCAAAATCTATCTTTAAGTAACAGATTTCATTAAGGGAAAATATCTCTATCTTTAATATTTCAGTTGAAACAAGAATTCGAACAAAATTGAACTTTTGAAATTTTCGAAAAATCAAGGTTTTCATTGAAGATAAGACATACATCTTCTCTAAAACTTTCTTCAGACTATCCAACAACAAAATGTAATCAAAATCAATGGCGCAATTCTTTTGAAAATTGTGAAAATTTTCGAGGAATTTCACGTAAGTACCCTCCAAAATTAAACTATCGACTTCAAATTCAAGGGGTCACGACATCAGCCAGATCGATTGGGAAATATCAATTTTGAAGAAAATCTTCTGAACGGTTTAGCCGCTAAAGTTGTTCACATACTGACAGGCGTTTTGCCGTCAATCGGTTTTTTGGTATCAAGGACCTACAAAACATTGATTCTGGCTACACCACGTGATAGTAGAATTTTTTCTTAATTCAGCAGCTGCATTTAACCACTTTTGTTTTACCAGGGCCCTGTAATAAGAGTTTTTTTGACGAAACTTCACAATTTTTACGCGCAGCATTACACAACGTTTTCTCTACTCTGTAGCGAGAAAGTAAAAACATATCGTGACTCCTTCCCTTTAGCGAGAGACATTCGTCTTCTCTTTGGACAAACCAGAGGCCAGCCGAAGCCGTCGCACGGATTGCGTCCCTTGACAACTGAGCTTTTACCTCGCCACTCCGCACCCGTTGTGTATGGAAATATCTGGATGACTACGGAATACGGCTGCATGTGATGGCACCGGAAGAGCAGTTTTTCCAGACACAGAGGGTCAGATGATCGTAAAATGTATCAAGAAGGTTAGTACACAAGGAAATGAAAATAGTAAAACAAATGCAGACTACGAGGTAAAATAATCTCTTACGGGTCATGAAGTAGTTGTAAAACTTTTGTTTCATCTATCATCTTCATTACAACCTTTGAGTTTCCAAAAATTAAAAATTCGTATTTTTTCTAAACACCCGCGCTTTATTCGATTGAAAAAAGTTCATGAGCTGACTAGATGGTTTTTTCATGATATTCTTAGAATAAATGTAACTAATTTAACATTTACAAATAAAGCAAGAAAGTGTATGCTGTTCAAGCAACACTTATTTAATATGCAGAAACACACTGAAGTCTTGTTAATGGTAATAACGGTTGTTAAGGGTCTTGTCAACGGTTGTTTTTTTAATTTGAGAGAAAATATAATTTGTTTTATCGTATTACTTACTGGTACCAAAGTGATGAACTTCCAATACGAATATGTTTTGGATAAAGTATTGAACAGGGGCAAATTACCAGATTTTTTTTAAAGTGCGTGCTCCCTATGATTTTTGACGTATTCCAACAGGGTTCACGAGCATTAAATCAAACAACCACAGGAAGTAATAAATAACACGATTTATCAGGAAAATAATGTTTGGGCTTGTCGTTTTCAAAACAGAAAAATTACGTTTGTGCTAATCATGTGAATAATGATACGTATTCAATGTACAGAAAATAATTTATTATGGAAAGCTAACAGATTAATGAGTATTAGAGTGGAAGACATTTTGGGACTACTATTACTAGCCAGAATACATTTCATGATCCAGTAAATTGTAGAAACTTTCTAACAGATAATTTTTTTATTTTTATAGTTTCTTTTTCTACACATTTTGCGTGAATCCACAATACAACTTACATGTATTTGGCAATTTTGTAGATTATCCTATTTTCCTAATCCCTTTAATGTTTCTATTTTGATTTTCTTCGAAATGGTTCTCAGGAACTTCCCTGCACTTACATTGTTCAAGTCTAGAGGGAAATGTTTCAAATATTTTCTTCGTTTCTTGAATCATCATTTGTTCAGGAGATTTGTTAAACATTAAAAAGCATTTCTAATAACTATACAATTTAGTAGGCCAACTGCAAATTATTATACAGATCATACAGTGGGAAATACACAGAAATGACACTCAATAGCCATTCATTAAAGAAAGGGTACATGTATACAAAAAGTCAATGCATAAAATGCATTTTGAATACTGAAGATGACGTACTAAGGACTTTAAGTTTGGTTGTGACTAATTTCTATTTCTATTCCCTTAACACCGCAAGCATGACACCTACATAAAGATGTTGGCAGTGAACATCTTACCAAAGAGGTGGTGTAAGGGATTGGTGGCTGTAGGCCTCACAAAAAAGATATGAGCGAAATATTGCAGTAAAATCTTTTCAAAGAGCTCCGCCGTCGTTAGAAGAAATGGAAAGGAAAAGATTTTCCATGATTTCAAGGTATTTAATGATAATATCTAAGGGATATTTACCCAATATCAGTGGTAATATGTAGTGTACAAGATGGCGTTCGACCCTATTACAGGGAAAATGACGAAGACCAAACTCTTTACTCTTTATCACTGATGTCATGTGAAGTTTTCACTAGTAACAGTTGATTGTTTTCTAATAAGCAGTAAGATAATTCCGGGAACGTTTTATGTATTTCGTAACTATTGCTACATTTAATTAGCAATGCATTGCAATGATTTTTTGCAAACTTTTGTTAAATGCTTTTAGTGTTTGAGACTTGAAAAGGCATAGCTTAAAACTTTTAGTGATTGAGACTTAGAGATGCATATATAGTTTGATCATTTTCTCCGCTAGCGGCATCTACAGGTAAGAGAGATGGCAGTCTCCGTTTTTCGATAAACTTCTTCCAAATTTACAGTGTTTCCTCGATTGCACAACAGTTGCCTACCTCTATGGACACTAAAATAAGAGTCTGACGTGTTTATGGGCTAGCCTGGCTATAAGAAAATGCTGGAGTTTCCTCGTAGGGAATAAGCCTGGCTATGATTTCGATTTTTCTGAATTTTTGACAATCGTTGAAAGACAATACTATCACATAGGGCAAAAGAAATTCTAACAATAAAAGATGTAAACAATTAAACAGTTACTCCTTTCTTTTGACAAAGATATGGAAAAAAAAGTTCACTAGGGTCCATTGTGGCCCCCCCCCCAATTTGCGGCATCGGTGTAGCGGTTAGCGCATCGTTAAAACTCAAATTCGCGGCTTCGAAGCCGTGGATTTTCAAAGAGAAAAACTTATACCTTCGCCTTCCTTCGGAAGGGAAGTGAAGCCGACTGTAACTGTTGTTGTAGATTTACTGCATGGCAAAGATCATCAAGCTTTAAAGAAGCCTCTGACTCACCTGTTTCGTCGCCCGAGTGATACCTCATTTTAACGTGAGAAGATGAAAGGAGCGTAGCGAAATCGGTGTAGTCAGGCCACAGAGCAGGCCTGATGGCTTGAGCATCAACTCATAAAATACGGCTTCATTGAATCGAATTGAATTTGTATACATTAAAGCGTCGACCACCATCGTGACCTCTGAGCATGCCTGATGGCCAGGACCTCGACACATAATATAAGGCACCATTGAATTGAATTGAATTGAATTACTATACGTCAAAGGGGCGTGTCTCACCACCGCGTCCACAGACCAGGCCTAATGGCCTGAGCTATGCCAAGTAAAATAAGGCATCATAAAATTGAATTGAATTTAATTGGCACACGTTTAAGTGGATACCACCGTGATTACAGAGCAGGCCCGATGGTCTGATCCGCACCACGTAAAATTAGGCATCGTTGAATTGGATTGATTTGACTTGGTATTCGTTAAAGCGGCGTGACTCACTACCGTGGTCACAGAGCAAGCCTGATAACTGGATCCTCGCCTCGAAAAATAAGGCACAAAGTTTAGTTGAATGTAATTAATATGCGTTAAAGCGGCGTGAATCCTCACCGTGA
>BOPP01000046.1:8407662-8427558 GCA_017312745.1 Gryllus bimaculatus | reverse complement strand
CGTTGCTGTTCATCCTCCACTTATGGATTATGATTGTTAACAAGTATCATAGTTGGCTTTACAAGGATCACGGTAGGCTTAGCACGGATCATTGTTGGTTCAACAAAGATAATGGTTGACTAAACAACGATTTTTGGTTAGTTCAACAAGATATTAGTTGACTATTAACAACGATTTGGTTGCTCAAGAAGGATTTGGTTGGCTCAACAAGGATTTGTTGGCTCAACAAGGATTTTGTTGCTCAACAAGATTTTGTTGGCTCAACAGGATTTTGTTGGCTCACAGGATTTTGGTTGGCTCAACAAGATTTTGTTGCTCAACAAGGATTTTGGTTGCAAAGATTTTGTTGGCTCAACAGGATTTGTTGCTCAACAAGATTTTGTTGCTAACAGGATTTTGGTTGGCTCAACACGGATATTGGTTTGCTCAACACGGATATTGGTTTGCTCAAACCATATTTTGCTCAACAAGGATATTTGTTGGCTCAACTAATGTATTTGTTGGCTCCAGAAGATGAAGGTTGGCCCAACAGTATCATGGTTGTCTGAACAATGATTTAATTGGCTCAAAAAGGGTATTGTTGCGGTTAACAAGATCATGTTTTAGCTTAACAATAATCTTGGTTGCAGAAAGACTCCCATTCTGCAATTTAATATTGCACTGAATTCACGTGACTAACCACCATACATTAAAGCTCTCTAATAAATGAACCTTTAGATTAGTGTGAGTGGAAATGCCTTTAAGAAACATTGTTGATTTTAAAATCGTAACTCTAAAGACAGATGGTCAAAGAAATGTAGACACCAAAACCGAAACAAAAAAACAATAGAAAAATATCAGTACATTTACTACTTATTGACATTCGACGTTATAAATGTTAACTCAAATTGTTGAATATTTCTTGCGCCAGTATAAGCCTACCCAACATTTCCATCCACGACAGACACACATTCTCATTCCGCACAAAATACAGAACACGACAGAGACACAGGCACACAGACCGACATACTCAGGCACACAGACCACTGGACACAGACACGAAGACACAGACACACAGAGCCGACAGACAGGACAGAACAGAACAGAACATTCCGCGTCCTTCCACTCGCGGAAACGAGGTAAGCTGAGGGAATCGGGAAGGTTGCTCGACAAGTTATCATCGGCTGCGCTGCGCGACGTAGTAGACACGTGACATGGAGCAGAAGTGTAAAGCGAGGAAAACACCGAGTAAGCGAGCCGATCAGTGAACTTGTGTAGGCATTCTCCTCGTTGTTATTTGCGAACCACTGTCCCAGTGCCATATCGCGACTTGGAAATCCCGGTCCCTCCCCACGGCCACTTTTCCGAGTCCAGGCTCGTTCGTTGCCCTAAGTCCTGCTCTAATCCTTCGGCAGGTTGCGATGAAAACACAACCGCCCGATGCATTTGGAGGCAACAACCTCTTCAATAGTTTCACAAATCGGAACAGACTTAGATTCAGATGGATAATATACTAGTACGATATAAGCAAACTATAGTGTACTTTGTGTTTTACCAAACGCATGCCATTATTATTATTATTATTATTGTTATTATTATTATTAATATGTACAACGGAGTCCTTATATTTCTTTCTTTTCAAACATTATATTTCTCTGCAAAGAAAGCATGACGACGAAAGTCAGAAACACTACGGGATTCCAGCCCAGACCAAGACAGATAAAGAAAAGTTTATTCACGAAAAAGCGAAGAAGTGGAAGAACATATGAACAAATGGAGATCGTAAGAAAGTTTCCAGATCATCCGAAATATGACCACGGACTGTAAAATCAACAATGGCGAATGTTAAGAACGAGAACGACCAAAATAAATACAACAAAAGAAGAGATGACAAAAGATGGAAGAATACGAGAAGTTATATGATAAGGGCTTTACAAATAGAGTAGTGTATAAATATAGATGATTACGAATAAGAACCTGAGAATCGAAAGAATAAATTCGGCGACAAACAACGTAAAAATGGGAAGTCCCAGGCTGTAGATAATATTCAATCAAAGTATTCAAAATACAGGGAAGAATCTTGGCGAAACTAACACAATTATGCAATGTGAGCTTGAAAATAAAACATGAACAACAGATTTGCAACGCACTATATTATTCCATTACCAAAGAAAGGAGACAGCCGAGATTGTGCAAAATACAACACACATTGCATGAATACCGTGTATTCGTCAATCCGCAAAAGTCATCCCTCGAAAAAGAAAAAAAGGATTTAAAAATGTTACTGTAAGCATATACTTAAGATTTTCAAAACAATTGACATTGGAAGAAACCTCATTTTCTATCTACTCTGGAATGTTGTGGAGATTGCATTACGTGCGTAAACGCTAGAGTAAAGATATCCTAAGATCATACTCACAGATAAAGATTTCCTTCCTGTTTAAACTCTTTGAATGTTCCATACTATTTATATCATTGTGTCCGATATGTCACGAAAGAGTCAACGTCTAACTGGTTTTGATACTCAATTTCTATAGAAACTTTTTCTAGAAAACCCACTATTTATAAAACAAAGAAAATGGAAGGAAACACCGTTCCAAATGCGCAGCAAACATCTAGGAGTTATCCAATGCATTCATTACCTTTATTCATTTACGTAGTCTATATGAAATGACTCACCAACTTATTTATTCCCTTCAAAATTATACAAATATAACAAATTTATTTTATATCAAAATAACTTACCAAGTAAGCTGGGATAAGTCATGATTCATACTACTTATTTCGTTGCTTGTTGCGGCGTGGAATCAGGATACAGCTCGTAGACCGCTATATTTACCACTTTTTAAAATTTGAAGTCGTAGGCTTCCTCGTCCAGAGTCATGTGCATGATCTTGGTGTCCGGTGAACGCCGTGTCGAAGATTGTTGCCGACGTTTCGACCATCTTGTCGTGTCTACTATGTCCTACCATCTTATGTATGGGCATACCAGCCCTGAGGAAGACCACGACAAAATGGTCGAAACATCGGCAAAACAGCCTTCGACGTGACGTCACCCGGAACAGCATAATGCATTTTTTAAAATTTGTGCCCGAAAGTACGACAATATTTTTTAAATTACGCTTCGTATTTTACTTGGGAAAGAGATTCACCAGATGAACTCTTTAAAGCAGATAAACGTCGTTTTGAGACCAAAAATCGAGTTGTAAGATAAAAGAGCTCGTGCGTATACTCCGCTCATTTTTTATGGTATTTGACAACGGAAGATCTTAGACCAAGGTTGAAGTGATAACAGAAGACCTTAGAAGTAAAATATATCTAAAATAAGATGTTAAGGATGGAATAATTGATGTATTTACAAATTGTTCCTTTAAAAAAATAGTTAAAAATTCGGAATCAATATATTTGAGTAATGCATCAAAAACTTTTTAAAATGGTATTGAAGGAAGACCGGAAATATTGTGAAAAGAGTAGTATGAATAAGATATCGTTATGTTAGAATCTCTAGTTTGATATCCGTGGAAAAATAGATTGAGAGCAAAGTGACGAACGCATAAACGAGTGTGTGCTTGCGTGTCCCGCAAGTACCGCCTCCTCCGTCGGGGCTGGCGCACGCGCCGGCCTGCCGTGCCACCGCGCTGACAGAGGCCCACAACGGGCGGGTGGGTGACGCAACGGCCAGAAGTGGAAGTGTGGGGGGGAGGCGAGGTGTTTCGTAAATTTCACTTTACGACGCTCCTATTGTCGATTTGCATGATTGTCACGGCGTTGTATTCAGGAAGCATGTCGCCTTGCCGCTATAAGTCACATTTTTAAATTTGTTCTTGGAAGTTGAGAACTAATTTCAAATTCGCGTTTTTGGTAATTTTTGGAAAAAGGTCAACCGGAGGCGGTAAATTATATTTTATAAAAGAGGGCCGTCCAATAGCCGTTTTACAGACGAAAATCGGACCATTGTTCAGACTTATCCAGTAAGTAAATTTCCCTGTGATAGTGCTGCGATCTATTGAATTTTCCTACAAGTAATTTTCGGTGCATTTAACCTTAAAGCGCTGTGGCGCACCACCGTGGCCACAGAGGTGGCCTGATCCTCGCCACGTAATGTAAGGCGCCATTGATTTGAATTGACATAGTATGCGTTAAAATGGGGCGACTCACTACCGTGGCTACGGAGCAGGCCTGATGGCGTAAGTCTCCCACGATAACCGTTGAATTGAATTGAATTGACTTGACTTGACTTGACTTGGCATGCGTTAAAGTGGGGTGACTCACCACCGTGGCTACTGAGCAGGCCTGATGGCCTACTCTTCGCCACATAATATAGCCGTTGAATTGAATTGAATTGAATTGGTATGCGTTAAAGCGGCGTGACGCACCACCGTGGCTACAGAGGTGACCTGATCCTCGCCAAATAATATAAGGCACCGCTGAATTGAATTGAATTGACTTGGTGTGCGTTAAAGCGGCGTAGCGCACCACCGTGGCCACAGAGGTGGCCTGATCCTCGCCACGTAATATAAGGCACCGCTGAATTGAATTGAATTGACTTGACTTGGTATGCGTTAAAGTGGGCTGACTTACCACCGTGGTCATAGAGCACGCCTGATGGCCTGAGCCTCGCCACATAATATAGCCATTGAAATGAATTGAATTGGTATGCGTTAAAGCGGCGTGACGCATCACCGTGGCCACAGAGGTGGCCTGATCCTCGCCACGTAATGTAAGGCACCGCTGAATTGAATTGAGTTGACTTGGTATGCGTTAAAGCGGCGCTCCCCACCGCCCGCGGGCGCCGCGCCGACTCCCACGCGTCCTCCACGCTCCGGCGGACGGCATCCGGATGAATATTCAAAGGGCGTTCGATGCTTCCTATGGAGGTCACAGAGCTGCGACGGCGGCGGCTTCAAATAGAGCTGTTCACTGGGCTGATACGCGCGTACCGCCCTACTTCTTTGTAATGAGATATCTCTGGGCAAATGCCGCAGCTTTTGACTTACCGGGCGTTTTTCTGTCCCAGTTGACAGACGGAGCGACTGCCCTGTGCGCTACCGTTCTCCTTCCGGGACTCGATTATGAAGGAAACAGCGGGCGCTTTGAACGTGATAATGGGAAGCGACTCTGACACGGGAGTATTCTTGTCCTGATGACGTATTTTGGTCGGGGTTACGCAGGACCAATTGCGTCACCGGCTTCGTAATGGAAAAAAGCATCTAGCGACGTCACCTGATTCGCTAACTTACGTCCATAAAGTAAACTTACGTCCATATGCCATATATTTGCAATATTTATCGAAGTGCTTAAATGTTAATGAACATATATAAAGCAACAGGAAAGTGATAATTAAAAAGGAGGTACTTAATAATTTGAATGAAAGATGTGTAAATTAACAAACTTTTTCTTTTTATATATTTAACACACTACATTCTTTTTTGTAAAGTTTTTTCGTAGCAAGAGTATAACACGACGATAAACAAATAATGAAATATTTAAAATAATTCTGTGAAGGTATCTTCAAATTATTGGTTAATTGGTTGACTAATGTTTCCAGGCACGTCAACAGCTGTGTGCGAAGTTTCGTTAGAGAAGTGTGGATTACTTTGGGATATGGAAGGGATTCTTTCCCAGGTGAATGGTGAGATCCGGCGCCAACCTATACGTCAGCTTTCCCCCTCCAGGTACCTCACCAAGCTACGAACCGCGCGAGACGGGACAAGCTCTATAGCTAAGAATGATGTATCAGGAGCTCCAAGTATTAATGGTACTAATCAATTTCCAAATCCTACAATTATAAATGGAATAACTATAAAGAAATTACAATAAATACATGCACAGTTACGATAACGTTATACGTTTGGTCATCCCAATTAAGTAACCTGTTTGTACTAGTTCTGTTCGAATTAAAATAGTGGTTTCCTAACATGTGTGGTAGTGTAGTGGTGCAGTGTAGCAGTGGTTGATAGTGCTGTGAATATTGATGTGTGTTTGTGTGTGTGTATGGAAGGGGGAGTATTAGGACAAGGAATAGGATGAGTATTAGGACAAGGAATAGGATGAATACATTGCCTCTCTTCCACGACCTGTTCCACCACCAGTTTTGATGGGGTAAATATTTATTTAAGTGTCCACACATTTAAGTTTGAATTGACAGTTTTCAAACGTCTAATATGCCAAGAACTACTTGATATTCATATAATGTTATTTTAAAAAGAGAGCTTCAAAGAAAACATTTCAATTCATCTGAAACTATAGAGCCAAAAGTGCCCGTTGTTTGAAGATTTCAGAATTCAAATTCTTTAATCAAGTCAAATAACAGAAATGTTGGTTATCAAATGAACAAATATTTTTGTTCCATAATAATGTAGAGTTCTTTTCAGAATTGTTTTAACTGCCAGTTTCTTTTCTTGCATATGTAGGCATTTTTCACATCATAATTATTAGGAATAAAAATATATCCGCGTTACAAATTACGAAGTGCAATGTGTTATTAAGCAATAGTTATTTATGATTTGAGTGGTAAAAGTGACCTTTTATTTTCCGAGTAGGAAAACGAAGACGACAAACCGAGTTACGCCATCCTCCAGCAAAATAAAAAAAAAATTACATGTGTCATTCACTATCTTTTAGATACCCTAACTGCCTTTTATTTTATATTAATTCAATTATGCAAATTACGTAATGATATTTTAAGTTGAGTAGTAGCTGATGTTGTGAGACAAAATTCGGTATTGTCTTTGATGCCTTCACAAATTTCTCTGAACATTTGAGCATAATCTCACTTTGCTAAACTATTGTTATACTAATGCAAAAAAAATGAAATTTTAGCACGCATTGCAAGCTCTGAAAAAACGCTTTTAATAGTGGCTACCTAAAAAAATTATTTTTTGAAATAAACGAAGAAAAGCAACACGCGAAAAATGCATGACGAAAACAAATTAAATATTAAATTAATTATTGAGATCAAGAAAAAACGAGAAAGTGAGGAAATATCAAATGTACGAAAATCATTGAAATGCGATATAAGCATAGTGAAGAGAAAATAATAAGCAATAAAATATAGAGTAATACAGAAAAAAAATATATCAAATTTAAAGAACCTAAGACAAATGTATGAGCGCGTGGCATTACCAGTTCAAAAAAAGGTCAATGCTATTCCGTAAGGGGTAGTTCGTACCTCCGCGACGTTCCGACCTCAAGCACAGCGTTCCAGGACTCCACAGTTTCAAAGTTGGGGGTTCTTCTCTGCCAACTTCCATGAATCACGACTCTCATACATTAATCAGGCGACACGGCACAGTCGACGGGCGCCGACGGAGGGAACGGCACTACAACAAGCGACAGGAAGGAAGGAGCAGGGATGGGCATTGACTGTGGCGGCGGAGCCAATAGTAAAAACGGCAGGACGTCAACGCCACCACCCGGAGACGTTGCTCAGGGCATCAGCTGATGTCGTTGCAGTGCCTCTGAGTGGTAGGTTCTGGATTTCCTGTCCCAACGGTGGCTTCATAGCTAGGTCGAGTTCTGTTGCAGTCTGGACAACAATTCTACCGACCGGCTGCTCTGGTCGGGACTTTCCGGTAGTTTCTCCGATCAATACCAGGCGAATGATGAAGCAAAACCCTACCAAACGGGCCACGGATTGTGGACGATATTTTCCTCTTCTTCTTTATCCTATCCTCACCCCTTACACACACTTACACTAACATGCACTGCACTACCACACAAGCTGGAAGACCGGTCGGGAGCTGCTTGTTCCGGCTGTGGCGGTGCCCCGCTGGAGGCAGATACCTGGTTGGGGAAAAACTCGCTAGGCGTCGGTAGGTCGGCGCCGGTTCTCTCCATCCAGCGGGATAAGATCACCGCCACCTCCCGAGGGAAAACATGCACTACACTTTCGGAACTAATGACCTTAGTAGATGATGCGCCCGGAATCACTAACAATCAATCAATCAATCCAGCACTGTTGACTGGGACGTTGATTTAGCGATGGCGAATATTTCTTGCGTCAAGAACGTTGAAATAGAGATAATATAACGTGTGGAATTTGACTCACAGCCCATTCCATCTGTTAGGATTTATATATCGTGATTAACAACTAGGATCAGTGTCAGCATTAGAGGAACACTGAAACAGACGATTTATGCAGAATTGTTATGTTCTTTAAAATAACTTATGTTACAAGAATTATATTCCACTAAACAAATTTATGAAAAAAAACGTATTTTTATCTTATTTTTGTCTTTTCATATGTTAACTACAATTAAAGTATAAATTATAAAACAAACGTTAATGATTTTTAAAAAAATTAACTAAAATATCAAAAACCAATGAGTCCTAGTAATAGAGACTGCTTCTTATAACGGGCTGATAACGTTTTCGAAAGCATTGTGTCAGAATATTTCAGAAGAAACTCATGACACTCAAAATAAAAAAAAATGCGAAATATTAAAAAAAATTGCCCTGAAGGGTGAAACCTTCAACTCATTTGTTATTTTCGTAAACGTCAACGAACTAAACTCACTGCTTTTTCTCTGATAATTATAATATTAAAATCTTAATCAACTCTTCTTTGTTTCTTAGAAAAAATAATTATTTTTCATCAAGCTTCAAATCATCGTGTCCAGCAGCCGTGGCCACTCAGACATGATCTTTTACATCGTTAGTGGAATAGTGTGTTGTCCCATACTCCATGCATCACCCTTCCTGAAATATCTCTTCGTTCGCGGTGCGTCCGGAAGGCGTTGGAGGTTTGTGCATCTCTCGGACATCTCCATTTCAAAAAGTCCTTTCCTCTTCGGGATTTACTCGGGCTGATTGCTTCTAAGGCGAACAGCATGGGCTTACGAGTTAGAACGGAGCTGCCCCCGGTGTGAAATATGATTCCAGCTCATTTACTCTTGGCTAGCTACGATGGACTCGCGGGATGCGAAAGACATATATGATAAGTTTAGTCCATACGTAGCGTGCTGGCTGCATCGTTGTAGGCCAGGTATGTGCGGGGACGGGAGGACTGCACCTTGGATAAACCTGCACCAACAACCCCAGAGAGAAGAGAGAGAGAGGTATAAAAATGTACGATTACCACAGTACGATCACTACATCACCACATCACCACAGTTCCATCAGGCCATAAGGTAAGAGATATTCTTGAAGACGAAGAAAGCAATAAAAAAAACTATCTAGATAAAACAAACATATGACACCATGTGCAAAATAAAAGTTTCCAAATGGTTTTAGCAACTTAAACGCGCATGGTTTTCTCTGAGTATCAGACTACTACGTTACACGCGCTAGAACAGGATTCTCTTGTTTTTCTCCACGCAAATAGCTCATCCCCCAGATAGCTACGTATTTTTTTCGTCTCGAGAGTACTGCTGTTTATTATTAAACGAGACACTCTCTTAGAGAATCACGTATGTAAAAAGAGAATATTACCAACGAAAGATAATAAATTGCAAACACTGTACAGCACGAATCTTAAAGACAAATAGAGACGTTTTAATACCGAGTACTCGTGGCACTCTTGGAGAAAAATTCCAATCAACCGAGATAGCTTTTGACATTTATAGTGTAGAAGATTTACTTACTTCTTCAATTGAATTTGTACTTTTTGTTTAAGATTTATATTGCAAACTGAAGAAGACATGTGCAGTGTGAATCAATAAAGTAAATAAGGTAGAGCAAATAACTTTTGAAATAATAAGTAGAGCACTTTAACATCTATTAACATTGATAGTGTAAACTTGAAAAAGTCCCATTTGATAGATAGAAAAATATTGTTTGAGCAGATAACTGAATATTTATTTTTCCACAAAGGGTCTGTTTGCTCAGTTCAAACTGAAAAGGGGAAGTATTTCAATTGGACGTGGATAGGATAGAAAGTAAAGAAGAGCGGTGACTGAATGAACACTTCGACTTATTTCAAAATTTTACTATGAAATGACTAAAAGATCAATGTCAACAGAAAAATTAAGCTGCAGATTTCTATACGTTGTCGTAAATATAATTATTTTCTGATTACTTCTGTTACCCCAATACTGTTTAGAATGGATTGAAAATTACGATAAAGAAGCCATACGACAACGTGATTGAGGAAGCCAGCGGCCATAGTAGATCTCATTGAGATTTGAGAATGCATAGTAACACGCTCTTTTACGTCCCTGAAAATATTTAAAATGTAAAGAAAGGAACGGTAATTTACCTAAAACGGAATCACCTTAGATGAGAAAAGGCAGATGTTATTTATCATTGTTTCGAAATATTTCTCAACTCACTCAACACGGTTTTTTCAGACCTATCTTTGTTCTACTTCGGTTTAATGCCTTGTAATCCATATTAAAGGCCACAGAGAAGTCAAAAATACGACTTGTTTCTACTTTCTCACGGTCAATTCTGTAACTAAGCTTTACGTGATGTATTTAAAATGTTTTTAATCTTATACAGTATTATTTTGACGAAAGTTGGAGGGTTGGGTTCTGCGTATGTCGTGTTAGATGAGCTAACAAATACGTTCAACTCCGAGGTGAAAGACGAGTTGCTTAGATATCAACTCCCTCTTCATCCAGTTCCATACAGAACGAGGACAAGAAGTGTATGTGAAAAGACGGAAAGACAAACTCAAGAGATGTAGAGCGTGGGCTTTCATGATCGTCTTTTGAGGAGGTTGTCTGATTAGCGTATTAACTCTTCTTAAGAATGCGAAAGATGAAGTGACGGAAAGGGTACGAGTGCACATTGTCAGCGGAGAGATGTTTGAGGTATGTATTAGGTATCTGGAATTGTCAGAAGGAAATCACTAAAGAGAACAATCGGAACAGACTTCCAGAAACCTCATCGATGAAGATGCCCAGCTGACTAGGTTCGAGTCCCGACAGTGGCAGGATTTTCGACACTAACTTGTCAGCTAGTACAAGTTTCGTCGCTGTCAGGATGAGAATGCTAGCGACCGGCTGTTCTGATCAGTAGTTTTCCATGGTTTTTCCGATCAACTCCAGGCGAACGCCGGGCAGTACCGTAACAAATGGGCCGAGGACCGCGCGCGATCATTCCTTCCTCTTTCTTTTTCCTATCTTCACCCTTTCCAAACACGCATACTAACATGCATTACACTACCACATGCAGGGAGCCCGGTCGGGAGCTTAGAGCTTGTCCCGACTGGGGCGGAGCCCCGCTGGTGGTAGATTCCTGGTTTGGGAAAAACCCGCAAGCCGACGGTATGTCGGCTCCGGATCTCACCATTAAGCGAGGGAAAGATCGCCGCCACCTCACTAGAACAAACATGCACTACTTTTACGGGACTAATGATCCTGTTCGTTGACGTGCCCGGAATCACTAAATCAATCAATCAAAACCGATGCCCAGTTCGCCATCGTCGAGACTTGAACTCGTCCCTCGGACGCAATGCTTCAGAAACGAGTTACACGTCTGAGACGATACGGTTTTATTTGTGACAACTATTGTTCATAACATCAATTTATCAGATGATATTTTTTTCCTTCGGGTGCTGCCGCTATAACGCAACAATGATTCGTATGTCCGAGGATGTTATGCTCTGATAAAGTTGACGGCACTGCAGATACAGCATTGCTATTAATTGGTGAATGGTATTGTTTTAGTACCGGTAGGGTTCCCCATTCTCTATATGTATCTATGGTGGGAATCAGATGCACGGCTGCGTCACAGAAGCCCAACTGTCTTTTTCTTTAATCAAAATTCCAAATCCTCTCTAACACATATTCAATATTCTTCCCCTTCTGGCAACCGCGGTACTTATCGTTACTACAGTACTTATACTTTTTGACACATTTTTCTATTCAGATCTCTCTCCATCGACGTGGTTGCCGAACGCGACGATATTAATATTTGGAGATATACTTTTTTCTTTCTTCTCTTTTACATTCTTTTTTCTCCTTTTTCCACTTCCTTGCTCTCTGATTTTCTTGATATTTTCCTCCATCGTATTTTTCCAAGCCAAGGTATAAAGCGACCCGCGCCGAGGGCTAGAAGGCGTGCAGCGGGTACCCGCGGTTTGAATAAAGCCTGTGGAATATCTGGCGACCTTCTAATAATAAGCCTTATGTATTCATGCCTTTTTCTAATAAGCCGTATGTATTCATGCTAGAGACTATTGTTTTACCAATCAGTTCCATATAAAGTGCCCTCCTCATTCTTCAAATTCTTGGTACTTATATGCGAAATTTTTTCGAAGCGATAGCACAGAGGGTTTTAGAAGCATCTGGTAACGATGTGACCACGACTTAAATGTGCAATGAAATCTCGCTCACGCACCAGATTGCGTTTTTCTCTCCGAAACTACGCACGTTCCTACGTACGAGCCTGAAACCTTCACAGAACGTTCTTGGCTGCTGAAGTGCCTCGTTTAGCGCGCTCATTAACGCTCGAATATATGCAGCTAAATTATATCTCATAGTTTTTTTCAGGTGGACGTTAAAGCCCATGGAGGCTAACGACAGCCCAATGACCACAATCAAGGTGATATGATGGTCAAAGAGATGTAGTGTGAGTTACGAGTGTATATTGCTGGGAAGATTGACAAATATTCGTACTTGAGTTGAAAACTTTTATCGCAAGAAATACCGCGAGTGTTTTGGAAATTATCGATAAATTCCCGAGCCGCTTAGTGGCAGCAGAATTTCAAAAGCACGCGTGGTATTTAATGTGATGGCATTGCAAATGTCAACTCAACTCGGATGGAAGTAAAACAATATAAACGACAAACTAAAACAGCAATACGCGTTCCACGTACCAGTAGAATGGACATATTTGAATCACTACGTTCTTTAGATTTGTTTTAGTAGAATTCTAGGGTTTTTTATATTGACTTCAATTATTAAAGAAAAATAAACGACCGAATCTACAACAAAAACCAATTGTCTTAATAATGAAGATGACACATTTGTGTATTCTACTGTTAACAATAATACTCTCAATACAACATATGTTGTAAATATGATCAATAAAATGTCCTTGTAGTAAATAGAAATGTTCATAAAACGTTTGGAAATTTTAAGGGAAACGGATATTGCCCTTTTTCTTTAATAATTGCTTTAAACACATTTTTAAGACGCTATTAATTATCTTCGATTTTTATACCATATTGTTAGAAAAACGGGTAGCAGTATGGTAATAAACATTAAGGTAATCCATACCTAATTTATTATCGAAAGTGACAGTAATAAGCACATTTGGATGGTAGAGTAAGTTAACCCTAGAGTAATAATAAATTTACAGTGTATCGAAGTACAGTGCTTATTTAAAAAAGAAAATATTTATTTTAGAAATAAATCTTACGCAAAAGGCAAATGGGAATCAACCAATAAAAAATTGTTTATGAAATCAAATGAAACTCCATGACAGTAAATTTGCAAGGATAATAACATAGCGCCAATCACCAGGAGAGCTGATCAAAACAGTAGCTAATATGTTTCCGGGAGGCAGATGAAGAAGGAATAGTTTTACCTAGGTGATACACGCGAACGCAAGAGCTGATATTCGTAGTACGGATGAGGTAGTACTTACGCGGAGAGAGATGTCAGTAACGATATTTCAGTCTAACAAAGTTCGGAAGTATAATAAAGATGTCTATGAGTAATAGCTACATAAACAAAAGAGAAGTAAATTAAAAAAAATATGTAGGAGATCAAAACCAGTGACAAAGAAATATTTGTAAAATTGGTAAAAATTTAAAAATGGTGTAAAATTTAAAGATGGCTCTTTCCCAAATAACAGAGCAGAATGACTTCAGAATGATTCATATGAATGAAATTATTTATTACGTCTGATTTATATTGCAGTGTATGAATCGTTTTATATTAAATAGTTTATTTTTATGGGTACGCTCAGATGGTATAACTAACAGAGTTTCTGAATTTGTAGGTACCAGTGTTTTCCAGGAGACCGTTAACTATCTTCTATAATTTTTAAATCTTTTGAGTGAATCAGTAAATAGTTGTGTTGTCCTTGTTGCGCTAAATATCCCCGTCTTTTATTTGCTTTGGTAAAACTTGATATTCTATGAAGGCAAGACCGTCAATTTACAAGATAGAAATATAAATATTAAACAATCAGCAAGAATGAGCTAGAAGCAGGATAAGTAAATATTTATACAAATAGACAATAACTTAATATACGAAAAGTCATAGAGAAAGAGTAGGTTGTTTGTAACATGAAAATTAATAAAATTATTTATTAGAAAAATGAAAATTGAAAGCAGTAGCAAAATTAAAAATAGAACATTTATTTACAAGAAAATATTTTAAAGCTATGACTACAAGGCTGTCCGGGTGACGCCACGTCGTTGGCAGAAAGGCCGACGTTTTGCCTGTTATATCGTATATATTTTAAAGCTATTTTGAACGCAATAAAATGTAACAGGATATTTTACTTTATGACTAGTAATCCATAGCAAATTTATTCAGGTCAGGAGAGCCACGATTACAGAAGGTCTAAATAATAGTGATCTTCCCAGTTCGCTCCCCTTCTTTCGCGTCATGTGTCACTGTGCAACTCGTCGGAAGTAGCAAAGCAGGTCTCTTACGAGCGGCGACAAAAGGCGGTGTGCCACAAGGGCCGGGTCGCAGCGCTCGGCGTCAGACGCACACGTGGCGGCGTGTGACGCGTCGAGGTCAGCCACCGCCGGGCGTCGCGACGCCGGCGCCGGGCCGTCTGCGTCGCCAGGGGCGGCGGCCGCCCCTCATCACTTGCAGATGAAGGACGCCGGCTGGACGGAGTCGCCGCCGCCTCGTCGCCTCTGCGGACGCTCGCGTCCCTGGAGCCGCCCGGCCACGCGCAGAGGAGGCAGCCCTCCACGGCTGAGCTTTTGCAGCGCCTTCCAAACGGTCCCAGTGTAAAATTTGTTGGGAGGGTGTAACCAAGATAAAACTTTTGACGAAATGAGACCTCGCCTCGTCGTCTCGTCTCGCCTCGTCGTCTCGTCGTCTCGCCTCGTCGCCTCGTCGTCTCGCCTCGTCGCCTCGTCGTCTCGTCGTCTCGCCTCGTCGTCTCGTCGTCTCGTCTCGCCTCGTCGTCTCGTCGTCTCGTCTCGCCTCGTCGTCTCGTCTCGCCTCGTCGTCTCGTCTCGCCTCGTCGTCTCGTCTCGTGTCGTATCGTGTCGTCTCGCCTCGTCTCTTAACGTAACCTATGGTATATTGTATAATGTTGTATTTGTCCTTTAACATTATATTATGTTGTATTATTTGCATTATATTGTATTATATTGTATTATATTGTTTTATATTGTCGATTATTGATTGTAGTAAAATGATTATGTAGTACTTCAGGCACGTCAACAGCTTCGGCCATTAGTTCAGTAAATGTACAGCGTGTTACATCCCGGGGCATCCTTCCTGGGAGAGATCCGAGGTGATGAGATGGGATCCGTTTTACTCGTCCACTGCTTGCTGTGTTTTGTCCCTTCTAGGTACTTCTACGAGCGGAGCACTACGTCAACTGGAAGCTTTGGATCTTCTGTTTTATCGATGTATAGAAGGCGTTGTGGCGGTGAAGGGCATGTAAGTTTAAGGGGAGAGATGGCAAGGACGAAAGTGAAAAGATTGCGCGCGCTCCATTGACCATTTATTAAGGAACTGCACTGACATTGGCTGTTGTTTAGAGGCAAATCCACGGAGAGCAATCGATTATAGCAGCTGACCTCCTGAAATCTCCTCCAGACATTGTTCGAATATAGCTATATAGCTAGTGTTGAAAACCCGCAATAATCGGAACTACAACTCTAGATCTTCCCGATCAGCGACACTGATCAGCTGCACTACTGCAGTGACAGCGACAGCAACACAGCGATCACGACTGAGGCAGACTCATTCCCGACTGTCATTCGGGATAATTGTAACTCACGTATCACGTGTCGTAGGAAAGGGTTGGGTTTACACTAAACGAGTTGTACATGCCAAAGTATTCTACAGAAATATTACTTATTACAGTTTGTTACTTGTCCTTGAATCTACTAGGTATATAGTCTTCTTTTGGAATATAAACGCTCTTGTTCTTAACGAAAGTCTACAGTGTCAATTTTCTAGAGAAAGTGTTGAATATTAAGTTAGACTGCTCTGCCACTAGTTGGAAAGAAATATTCTGAGGAGAGATATCAATTATATCGATTCAACTATTCCACCATGCATTTAATAACTTTGAAACTACATTTTACGCACTAAAAATCCCAATTGTGATGGTTTAAATTGGCTCTTTTGTGACCCAAGCAGGTATCACTTGAGTCATTCACTGCAAATTAATTGAAAAATGTCATTACATCACGAGATTCACTTTCAATGTTTTTAATTGATTATTTAGTGGATCAGTTTTCATCCACCCCAAAAGAGAACTATTCGGGACATGAAATCAGTTTCCAAGACTGGATTTCTACGGACTAAAGAGAGATTTCTTCATCGAATTTCGATATTAATTTTGATATCGATATCGAACATCAAATTTTATTTGCAATGATTTTCTATGAGTTTTTAGAATTAAAATATTCTTTGAATAGTTATCTGCGATTATCTGGTGTTGTAAAAGGCGTTTTTGGTTCACGGTAATCACCTTTTAATAAATCTACCGCCGCCAAATTATCATTACCATTTATGATATGAAATTGTTGATCGCTCAATACCTATTAATACTTTATGTGCTTTTCATTACATCTCGGTATAAAACAAAAAATAGAAAGTAGTGAAATAAAAAGAAATCAATAGTACAGAAGCATGAAAATATGATAAAGAATCCACAAAATCATTTTGCATTTTTAAAATGAGTAAAATGTACTTTTATTACAATATTTTCTTTATTTAAGTGTACGCTTATTTTGCAAGCTCGACCATACCATTAGTAGGCCAGTGTGCAAAACCGAATTCATGTTCTTGGAAAATATTTTCGCGAAATTTTAAATTCATAAAGCTCTTTATTATTCGAAAAATTCACGCAAAAGTGGACAGGATGTAAACAGTGTGCATTCACACTGCTTAATCTGATAGAGGCATTAGATATAAAGTGTATTTCACTGCAGCTGTGTTTGGAAAAGCAACCCTGACAGAAAAATTGAAAATACATTGAAATAGACAGAAAGGAGATTTTACCGCATATATTTCTGCAGACTGTAAATGAAATGGAGAAAATAAAACACAATATATCACTTGCGAATCACGTAAATTTCGAATGAAGCACCCCAAAAATGTATTCTTATTTTCTACCAAGTAAATCTAGTATAAAAGAAAATGGTAACTTGATTGCCAAGTAGTGTTTCTACGAATCTACTCAATTGTTCCCGCAACTGTATATACGTTTGAACGCCAATAAATGTCTCTGCAGCTATATTGCCACTCACTAAAAGCCGCTGTCCTTTCGCCTCTCTCTTGAGGTAATGTAAATAAGAACAGTAAGTTTCAAAACAAGCCAACGTATTGTCCATAAAATTATAAATCCAGAAAAATCGGCTAATGTTACCTTCTTTGCTTCTGCGGATACATTGTTCCTTATTAAAGAACCACCGATTAATCTGCTAAAGTACCTTCCTCAAACTTGCCAAACTTGCAATATCCTGAAATCTCTACGAATTGGGGTTTAAACCCAGAATGTCACGTTAATATTTCTCGCATACATTCTGACGTTCATTCTCTAACGAAGTCTGTGCAGTCCCCATCAACGGACACCCGTTCACAGTAACCGACGCTACATACCTCAATTGGTCTTTACTACGAGTTTAAACAACTCGTACAAATTAATATTTTCATTTAGTAACGTGGTTTTAACAAAGTTCATGGTAATTATTTTCAAAACAATTTGTTATTGTGTCCTTAAAATATACAATACAATAAAATTGTTTCAGTTTATTTTCTTCTCACCATTATTTTATTGCAATCTAATAAATGTATAAAGCCAGGTATTTGTTCCTATTATTAATGATAAACATGATCGTTGTAAGAGTAATTTATTGCAAACTGAGAACATTCTACATAAATAAAACATTATTAGATATTTAAATCAAAGTTACTCTACTATTTTATATAATTTATTATGTTTTCATTTATCACAAGAATTGTTACAAAATTGTAAATATCATTACGACGTTATTCCTAAGTAACTCATTTATATTACATTGTAGTAATTGTGTTTCATGTATTTTTATACAGTATAAAAAGTGTTGACCCAAAACAAGTAGCCTATAAAGTATAATTTCATACGCAATTTTCATGATAATCGCATAGTAACCCGTAAAAGGCATCTCCACTGAATGCCTTTTCAATAGCAACTGCACAGTCGAAATTTGTATAACTTATGATTTGTGAGGGAATGGTAATCGTATACCTCATTTTTATACCGTTACCTGAAACCTGAATTAATGAAAAACCTTAATATGCAATGCGTTAGTCGAGTACACACGCAACATTGCGAATAAACAGAACAGAGTGTGAGGGAGCATAGGGATTCCAGGCAGTACTAATTAATTTCTGAGAAGTGACAGATATGTTTGAACTAAGTATAGACGAGAGAATTTGTAGAGAAATAAAAGAGGAATGCTACTGAGGAAAGAAAGTATGTAGAAAATACTCAAAGAAAAGTTATGAAGAAAAAATAGTTTGACATTCAAAGGTTTATACACACCTTCACTGCAGGCCAACGGAAGCAACACTTTTATATACATAATTCGCAATGGGTGCTGAGAAAAATTACAAATAAAACGCTAAGGGTAAAGAACCTATAAGACAGACTTGTCAAATAGATTTAATCTCAGACTGGATTCGAGAAAGAAAAAAAAATGGAACGAACATATAGTCAGAATGGAAGAAGACAGACTGGTGAAAGTGACTAGAGATAGAAGACCGGAAGGAAGAAGAAGAGTACGACAAGGTGGAAAGACTTTTTGTGAAACAAGACAGCATGAATATAGTGCCAATTTATAAATATGACTACATAAATGTAAAGTATCAGGTTTTTTAAATTTAATTAAGTATCCATTGTAAAGAAACAGGCTCTAGCCCAAAATAAAAGTATGAAGAAGAAGAATTCGCAATGGATAAGAGTGGGTAGCTACGGATGTCGACCTTCTAGGAAGTTGCATATCAAAGAAATATACTACTGTGTGGTCGATATCATTTTATAAACGTATTAAGTGAAGCTTAGGGTTTTTACAGAAACTGTATTTGGATAATATAAAAATAGTACAAGGTTTATTTATTGAGGTGTAGATTTGTAAGCATCTGCTGTATGTGTGTGCAGATGACATTAGATGGTGGCTGTAGGCGAATTGTTGAATTACATGTTTTAGATACTGTTTGTGATAACCACATGCGGAACGACAGTATATCGAATTTCATACAATGCCGCGACAACTCCGGCAATTACTAATTAGTTTAGAGCAGAATCTAGATAACTGTCTGCTTTAATTCCCATATGGTAGACTTTCCTTCGCCGAACCAGAGCTCTGATAACTCTGTACTGATGTAATGTTGAAACACACAAACAACTAAACAACTAAACAACAAACACACGAACAACACTCTGGGCTAATACCAGAGTTTGTTAGGAGGGAAATTGAATTTAATTGTTAGATTTGGTAGCTAGTAAATGGCTCAAAATATATTCCTCTAGCCCGATAGACCCACGTAAATGCTTATTTTTTTAAAATTTAAATCAATCAACATAAGTAAGTTACGTCATTCGAAAGTAATAAAAAACTGTTTGAGACAAAAACAGATAAATAGCATTTGATGAGTTTCCTCTCTCATGTATACATCTATTATATTCAAACATTATTATTAATTCATTTCTTCCACATTTCTGTATCAAATTCTGAGTAAATCATGACAAACTTTAAGTTGTAATTTTTATAACTATCCATCCCCTCCTTCTGCACCAATCCTCGCCACTTTCTCTCCTCCTCGCTTTCGCTTT
>BOPP01000046.1:8384204-8404838 GCA_017312745.1 Gryllus bimaculatus | reverse complement strand
GGGGCGGATGGCAAGAAGGGCGTCGTTGCTCATCCACTGGAACACAGGTCACTCACCTATCGTCCCCGTTGCCTCCCTAATTGCCGCGCATCCTCCAGCCTCCCCCTCCTCCCCTGCGTGAGGCGCTAGGTGACAGGCAAAACAAGAGGGTGCACAGTGGGGCAGATGCCGTTAAATTTTGGGCTAAAGGTTGTTTTTAATTTCTCGCTACGGAGTAGAGAGAAAGTTATTATAGGCTGTGCGAAAAAACGGCGAAACTTCGGCAGAAAAATTATTATTAAAGGGCTCTGGAAACTAAAAAGTGGACAAATCCAGTTGCTAAATTTAGAAAAAGTCCTCTAACACGTGGTGTAACCAGAATACAGGTTTTGTTAGCCCTTGAGGCCCTAAAACGCGAATGACCGCATAACGTCTGTCTGTCCATCTGTGAACAACGCTAGGGGCTAAACCGTTCAGCCTGCTGTCGTCAAAATTGATATTCCCCAACCGATCTGGCTGATAACACCGCTACTTGAATTTGAAACCGATATTTTAATACTGATGAGTACTTTACATGAAGCCCTTGGGACATTTTCCAAAGTTTCAAAAAATGGCTCAACAGCATTTCATTAAATTTTGTTTTTAGATAGCGTAAAGTACGTATAAGAAAATGGTGCAGGTCCTATTATCGTTTAAAACTAATTTTTCGAAAATTGAAAAGTTGATTTTTTTTCGGATTCTTCCTACAACTAAAATATCAAAGATGGTAAATTTTCCCTTAACAAAATATGATCATTGAAGATAGCTTTTAAAAAAGGCAATGTACATTTTTTGAAAATTTGAGTACTTTTTGCGTAAATTTACGTGGAAATAGGGCGAGAAAGTATGTGCTGTTTTAGCATCACTAGATTTCTAAGACTTTTTCCAGCCAACACCCGCTTATCCTTAATGTCCTGACAGGACGCATATTCGAACATATATTGGAAAACAACTCATTTTCAGACTCCTCTGAACTGGGGTCAGCAGAACGCAAAGCCATTCGTTGCAACACATACATGAGAGGCAAGGTGCAAACAACCATGCCCAAGGCGGGTCTTGAACCCGTGACCCTTCGGAATGAGGAGCTCAGTCGGTACATGCTCTTAGCCACCTCAGCCATCCAGGTCGGCCAACAGATAATATTTTCTTCAAATTTATTCGAAACGTCTAGAAACACAGAGGAGAACTAGAAATAATGTTGGTTTTTTTTACAAATGTGAATAGTTTAAATTAACCCAGTAATATCTACATGGGTTATTTCTTTATCTACAGAAGGATAGGCCAAGAACTGACATGTGTTATCTCGTATTTGGCTTTTTCGTACTGATAATTATATAGGATGCCTTTTCTTGCAATCACAAATAGTAAAAATACGTATTTTGTATTTAACACTGATTGCAGTACTAGGTTCAATCAGATAGTTTCACTTTTATGCCATCTTATTTGATTCTACAACCAACAATCGAACCGCATGGTTTGGGGCACAATTCATTACGGTGAAACAAATCATAGTCAATTTTTGAGGAGCATATTGCAATAGGTTATGTAATGAACCACATTAAGTTGACCTAATATTGTTGACTGCAAATAGTCTGTTAATATGTGTTCTGATTGTGTTATCTACGCTATCGGTTACGCTCAGAGGGTACGCATTGAGGAAGGCCACAGCACGTTGGCTGAACCGTCAGCCACGTCGACAGAGACGCTGCTCGTCCAGGATAGCCTATGTAATACAAAGTCCAGCCGCGGAAGCCTACGCAATCACGTATATACTGATTACCAATAGTAAAGTTTCTATCGTAATGCTATTGGCTTCCGTAAATCAAGCAACGGACTATTCGCATGTCACAGCGACTAGAGCTGTGAATACGGTTGTTTGGAACATCTTGTTGCCTTTCAAGCAACTTTTGCACTTAAACGAACACAGTACTTTTACAACCTCTGTATTCATTCACCTACCGACATTTATGATCATCAGATGGCCTAGCGAACGAACACCAGGTGTTTGAACACATCACACATTCACACATCGTAGAACCATCCAAAAACCAAGAAATGCAATCTCTGATTGTGCCTTTGCATTAGCACGAAGTAGTACTTGCAGTTATAGAAGTACCTTATTGAACATTTTGGAGGAGAAGTGAAGCCGACTGTCCCAAGATGTAGATTTACTGCATGTAAAAGATCAAGCCTAAAAGAAGCCACTGAGCTAAATTTAAATCACCTGTTTCGTCGCCTCACTGATACCTTCTTTCTCCCCTATATGGTCAAAGAAGCGAAGCGAAATTTGCATGGTCAGACGGAAGAGCAGACCTGATGGCCTGAGGCTTGCCATGTAAAATAATGCATAATTGAACTGAATTCAATAATGAATAATTGAAATATTTGTGCCTCAGATATTCGTAGAGGCATAATAAGTAATCACGTAAGCCTGTGGGCTAAACCAGCAGAAAACAATACCTTTCCACATATAATACGTCAACTGATTCCTTTTTTGGCTTACGAAAATGGTTCTTAAAGAGGTCACGAAGGGCAGTTATTACTCATCAATTGTTAGTACAACGTTATCTCAAACTTAAAGAAGAAAAATTCGAGTTTCGAATAGCTTACTGCTGTAAGGTTCTGGTTAGAAATGCGCAAAATTAATGCATTAATATTGCAATTTCTTATAACGTTCAAGTATCTATGAATATTCACAAGATGAAGAAAACTATATAATGCTATTGAAAATCCCTTCGAGGCAAATAAATTGTCGGGTGTGATGCGGAATGCAAGCGTACGTCGTTTTCTTTTAAATTCGGAATGGAACAGAACGTTCCGATAATACTAAAGGGCAATTTCTTCAAATGCACCGAATAATATTAAGAGCGTTATCACGGGTGTTGCGATGGCTAAAAATATTGGAAACTGCTATCCAAATACAAATTAATCATATTGAATGAGTCATGAATCACTCTCTTTCATTGAACCGTTAAGAACGTTTGTCGAAAACAATGAAGTGTGTCCGCGGTACACGAGGACTTCTTCAATATTAATGTTGGCATGGGCCAAAAAATATTAAAATGAACTCTAAATCTCCACATTTTAAGGACGAAAGGGGAGGAAAATATTGAAATATATTACACATTTATGAATAAACTATTAAATATAACTTATACTCAACTCCTATTGATCACTTTCATATATTAAATTAGATTTACGATATAAAATTTATTTTTTTAATTTACATCAAGTACTTGGAATGCGTAGCAAACAAACAATTTCTCCTCTTAGTCATTTGATAAAAAAACTATTAATATTTTTAAAAAAGTACCTGACCTTATTTAAAGATGTAAAATTGAGCGATAGATTACATTGAGAAATACATTTTACCTAAATATTGGAAGTGTAGAACAGATTCGAAAAATATTTGAAAATTTGCCGTTTTCCAAATTCCGGACATTTTAAAGAAAATATGAAATTTACTATACTTATTAATACTCTTTCTTCTATTCGAGCAAAACAAATTAAAGACGAAAAGTTAAGTTTTTTTTAGGTTTAGAAAATTTTGGGGATGTCGCGAGGTGTCAAGTAAAGAACCTACATAAAATGAAACATCTTCATCATTCCACGAACGGCACAACTACATCTCAATTCTCAAGCATTTACGTTTGAACTCAAAAGCTTGTATTCAGACAGTATTAAGCGTGGAACGAATTTCTATACATCTATTCACCTAAACAGAGAGACATACCGAATTTCGTGAACATACTGGCGTGTTTCTCCTCCCAACCTGCACTAATCTGAACATGGATTGTTCTGCAACAATATACCTTACTCCTCACGAGTGTGCAAAGTTTCAGCTTAAAAATTATAAAAAACGTATTTTCAGGTGAAAAATTAGAGATAGAATTTTTGAGATGATTGTAACATTTTTTGTTCCTTTACTACAGTCTGAAAAGAAAAAAATACGTATGCATTTTAAATACCATGCTGTTTTGCTGAAGCCGCGTTCTAGGTACAGTTACCAAAGTTTCGACCGTCATACTTCCATCTTCCTCGGGGTGAAATCCTTTTTACCAAGTATCAACTGACTCCGACCGTGGAATCATAAGCTTCTGTGAAAGCTCTTTTCTATTAGAATAATGCATAAGATCGCACGGGAGAGAAAGTACCCGTCAAGTGCACTATTGTTGAAAAACACTGATCTAAGAGCCAGCCCTATCTGCGAGACGTCCGCTCCACTGTGCTGCGCGGGCAGATTGCGGGTGGGGGCGGAGCGGGGGCGGGGCGCGAGAGGCGCTTTTTCCTAAGCGCGCGTACTCGAAGATGTGAGCAATGGCAGGGCGCGCAGCCTGACGGACCGCAGACATGCGCCGGCGACCTCTAGATAGATACGAACGACGGGAGAGGCCCCGAGCATTCGGCCCGGCGCGGAATGCGCACGGAGGCCGCGCGGAGGCGAAGCGTCGAGATGAACGAACGACCGAGAGGGAGCACGAGAAGGCGGGGCGCCGAGGTGCGGACAGACCGGGTCTGACATGTGAGGCGGACAGAGGCGAGCTAGAGCGTTGAACGAGGAGCGGTGCGGGGAGAGGAGTGGGCACAGGAGTGAAGGTCTCGAGAACGAGCGAGCACGGGGAGAGGAGTGCGGTGGCGCGGGGGCGTGTGCGCGGGCGTGTGCAGGGGGCGTGGGCGCGGGGCGTGTGGCCGGGGCGTGTGCGCGGGCGTGTGGCCGGGGCGTGTGCGCGGGCCATGTGGCGCGGGGCAGTGCCGCTGTGGGCGCGGCGGGTGCCGCGGGCGCGTGTGGCGTGGCCAGGGGCGTGTAGGGTGCGCGGGGCGTGTGGCGCGGGCGTGTGGCGCGGCGGGTGGCGCGGGGCAGTGTGGCGCGAGCGATGTGAGCGCGGGGCGGTGCGCGGGGCGTGGGCGCGGGGCGTGCGGGCGGTCGAGTGTGGCGCGGGGTCGTGTGGCGCGGGGGCGTTGTGGCGCGGGCGTGTGGCGCGGCGCGTGGGCGCGGCGGCTGTGCGCTGGAGCGTGTGAGCGCGGGGTGTTGGCGCGGGCGGTGATGGCCGGCGTTGGGGGCGTGTGGCGCGGGGCGATGTGGCGCGGCGCAATGTGGCGCCGGCGCGTAGATGACGCGTTGGCGTGTGGCCCGGGCGGTGGTTGAGCGCGGGCGTGTGCGCGGCGTGTTGGCCCGGGGCGTGTGGCGCGGGGCGTGTGGCGCGGGGCGTGTGGCGCGGGGCGTGTGGCGGCGCCTGTGCGATGCAATCTGTGGGACAGCGCTGTGTGGCGGAACTTGCATTCGTCAGATCGTGAACATCGCGCTTCTAAATAGAACACAAAGTTTTCATAAAATTTGATAATCCCCGATACATCTGCATGTTGTCACGGTTCTTCAAATTTGATACTGATAGGAGTATTTCAATTTTTGAGGATAGTTTACATGGCACCAAAAATATTTAATTCGGCTGGAAATATTTTGTTTGATAGTGATGCTCGAATTATTATTCTTAAAAGGGTGAAGGTTGTAAAAATTATTCATGCACCAAGGGGGCTACAAAGTTTCTGACGATAGAGCGGCAACAAAAAATTATCGGGCCAAAGGCCCTTGAGTATTTTGTAGATCATTAGATCCAGTTAATGCACAGGGTACATAACTAATTTTATTCATTAAAATTTACCTATTTACTAATTTTCTACATGTTAAGTTTGCTTGGTTTGTCTTTTCATATTTCTCTCTCAGAATTCCCTCTATAAGAGAACATGTAGCATCATTCAACTGTTTTCCTATTTCCCTCGTAGCCACGATTCTTTCGACCCAGAAAAGTTGTGCAGTGTATATCAAACTCCGTGTCGATGGCAACAATAAGCTGTAACTTATCAATAAAAAATAAAAATAAACTTTTTTTCTGAGAAATAAAAGCGAACCATTTATACCAGGTCCTTTACTATGTCTTCGGAGATATTAATTCAGTGGGTGACGAGGCCGTTTGCGGAACCTATGAATCTAGGTTCGAGTTTTAGCCCTACTAAATATATTTGCGGGTTGAACACACTTTTGTGGGTTAAAATAGTTTTTTACTATTTCGTAACAGTTGCAAATAACACGAGAAAGTGTGTGCTTGTTTAAACGCACTAGTTTTGCTTTTTTGTTTCAGGCAATTTCTTACATCCATAGTAAAACAAAAAATTATTTTACCTCTTCTCTTAATCAAAAGTAGTGTTAATTTAAAAAAAAACACCGGAAAATCGAAAACAACGCATAATACTTTGCACATTCAGGGATATTAGTCTAACATGTATATTGGTTAACATTCAATAAGTATTCAATTATTCAAATTATGCAATAAGTATTAGAGTTCTTGAGCTTTTTTAAGCATTACTATATATAATTTTCCGACTTACAACAAGCTTTCTTATAAAACCTTTTAGTCTTATTTTTCTCTAAATGATCATTTTTCAGTCTCCTACACCAACAATTTCACCTGATATTACAATCTACAAAAAGTGACTTCTCAAAACTTCTCCTCAAGAATGTTCTTATAGCTTTCGTGGGGAGAAAAAAATTCAAACTTATTATCAGATTACTTTCCCTAGAACCATATTCCTAACAGGTTCTGGGTGGCCAAGTGCATAGTAGCAATACTTTGTTTTTCTGAAGCATTATGAAATGACGTGTTGTACTTTAGATGATTACACGTGGTGGCTGGCCTTTGTCAACCACGGCCCAAGGCTTACGCAGGGTTAGAACCGTCAGCTTCAGTGCAGAGCTGTTGCTACCTATGACATCTGCCGCATATATTTCTCACCTGTTTTAAATGTTTAGGCATCTACTAAATACACTAATAATGTATTTATATCGATCTTGCATTAATACTGTTAATAGTTAATTTTTATTCTAAATGTATTAGTTATGGAAATAAACCACTTTCAATGTTCCCACGTTGTGCAGTATCAACAGTAACATGAATGTAGAAAAGCTGTTGATTTCTTTCTTGATATACGATTGTTAAAATTAATTATATGTATAATACCTTGGTATATGATTATACTCGTAAGAAAAAACGAGAATTAACGCAGTATTCAACATTAAGGCAATTACATAAAATATGAAGTTGATCGTCTACTTTTGGAATCAATTAAAATACATGGTTTAACGAAATAAAAAATAAAAGATGTTGAATGAAAACGTGTATTAAAAAATCAGATAAAAATCTTAAATACATTACATGTTTTAATTTTATTGTACATAGTTGGTAAGCTTAAATTATGTTTGGACCATGTAGGATCAATCTAGGGTAAATATGTGGAATTAAGACCTTTGTAGTTCATAAATTTATTAATAGCTCAACGTTTCGCACATTTAGCCCACTTTTAATTTTAATAAATCAAAAAAAATGTTGCAGAGACAAATGTTTATGAAGTGTTGTAGGAACCAATCCTAATCAGAAAAGAGTATTTTTATTATAAATATCTTTTGTGGGGAAAGCGATTCTTTTCAGAGCTTAAATCTGAGGCTAGACGTTGCTCTTTAGCATAACATTGGGAAGAGATAACAGCAAAGGTTTATCACCCACTGCGTGGCATTCGTTTTGTTAAAATAAGTAAAAAAATGTCATGGGTACATATTTCCTTGAACGTTGATACATTATTTATAACAATAGGATTTATATTTTGGTGTTTAGTAGAACACAGTGGATTAAGTGGATCTATCTTGGTAAACGTTTTTTCAACTTTCTAGGCGCCTTCATGTTCTCTGTCAAAATTACATTAGCCAAACTCGTCGTTGCGTGAACACTCAAACTTCACAAATTAATAAAAATGTAACATAATTAATAGAATATTACTCTTTGATAAATAAGCAAAATAAAGTAAACTCGAACTTTGTTAGAAATAATAATCAATTGTAGTAATAAGAGTACTTGTGTTAGCAATTTGGAAACATTTAAAACGACTATACCTAAGACCCCAAAATACCACCAATATCTACAACTTACGTAAAATCACAGGGTTCCACCACTGATGTCTTCAGTAATTTGAAAAAGGATTAAAGTTTATCAAATCTATATGAGCTTTTTTTACGATAAACCCATTTTGAGAAGAAGCATATTCTCAGTGTTTTCAACAACTTCTCACATACTACTTTAAAAAAATGGAGCATTTGCTTCGTTCAAATAAAAATACATCCCCTATGTAGTACTTCTCTTTAGTAGAACACATTTAGGTAATGGGTAACATAACAAACTTTTAGCTGTTGAGAAATTGTCAACCTCTTCAGTATCCCTGTGTGCCATATACTCAGCAGTTTTACATGAAAAATTAAAACCTTATTAATATTTATATTCTTTGTTCCTTGAGTTTTATAATAGGAGCACGCAGAAGCATATCTCATGAGGATGGTTTTATGTGTACCTAACTCCGTTCTTAAATGACATTGCAATGTATGCCAAAGAAAAAAGCAGATTTATTCGTTCTCAAATTAGTATGGATAAATGAGTACAGACGTTAAGACAAAATTATGAAGAGGTGAAATTTTGATTTATTTTACTGTAAACCTTATATTTTCATGTAGTAATTGATTTATTTAAATAATTTATTATTTTCTAATAAATGTTAAGCTTGTAAAATATTGATTCAATACAGTATTTTAGCACTTCAGATTTACGTCGCCTACATATTAATGATCCTGTAATTAGTGCCAAATAATTTAGATTCTCAAGCATTGTGTTTTATAGTAGGTATTTACAGGGGGAAATATTGCAATATAGGATACGTCATTCATTATATTTTACTTTAAATTTATTCATAATTTGGGAATTTCATTCAAAATATTAAATTTTTCCTTATCTATAGAAGTATGAGTATTAAAACACACACACAAAAAATACCCGGATACTGCGCCTGAACGGTGCAAACTTGAAAGAAGGAGAGAGAAAGACAGGAAGGACAGAAGAAGAAGCAAAAGTTTCTTCATAAACGTTTCCGGCAAAAAAAGTACTAAACATGTATTTACTTTAGGCCACGCTTCATTATCAATGTTCCTGTAAAATGCTTACGAAAAATATGAAGGTTACATAAAAAAGTAATTGAGCAAACTGATAACAGATACCTCACCCAGATTTACAGCTTTTCGTTACAGTTTAATATCTCTGCAATAACAGTTACCGAGAGTATTTGTGTAATATGTACTATTTAAAATTGATATTTTATTAGTAGTATTGTTTTGTTTGATAATGAAACTTATTTAAAATATTTATTTGAATATTTCCTATGTTTTTATGACTTTCAATAGTAAAATTTTTAGCTAAATTATAGATTTTTGAAACCACTATCCCTGTCAATATTTTCTCCAAGTGCAGTCATTAGAGGTAAGTTGTAGCCAAACAGGAGAGGTTTAGCTCTAAACCGTTCCCATAGTGGTCAGTAATCCGACAGTTAGGAGGCAATGGGGATCACAAAGCTGGAAGAATGAATGCTATTGACAAAAGTGAAAGTAGAAAATACGTACGACCGTAGAAACGTGCGAATCAATTTGCATTCAGGAAATGTAAAGAAAAATGGTTCCTGGAAAATACAAGCAAAAAAACCCGCAGGAGTGGAATAGCCATTGAAGTTGCTGGAAAATCGCAAAATATACTTTTTCTTAGAGAAATCATTTTCTTAGAATCCATCTATTCTGATTGCAAGAAAAAGGGGAATGTCAGTTTCTAGAATGCTAGTTGAAAAGACCAGTAGGCATTACAAGTTCTTAAAACTTTCGGGGTTCATCGTCTTAAAAAATTTCGACTATAATTTGGTTTTAATGTACATCAGTTCCATGAATCAGAGAAATTGAATGATTGCGGAAGGACATCCGTACCAGTCACAGACGACGGTCGCAGTAATAATAAAAATAGTGACGTTAGGAAAAAGGCAATGGCTTTTCTGTCACTGCAAAAAAGTACTGTAAGGCTGGAAAACGAAGATCGAGGATGGTAGAGTAACAAACAGAGAATATAAGGCAAAACAGCTAATTTGTAAAGAGCGCGTGATTTGAATAATACATTTTTTTAAATCATAAAAAATAGAAATGGCCGGGGAGAAATTATTATCAAAACTATATATTATTTATTGATTACGCATGTGTACAAATAGCGATTATTAGTGATCTAAAATAATGAGCATCTTGACGAAACAAAATTTTATAATTCAGGGTATGATGGCGTTTATACGAGTAGATTATGTCAGGACAGTAGTGTATTTAGTTTTAAAGTGGGGGCAGGATGACATGATAATCGTAAAGCGTCTGTATCTTTAAAATATGGGGAAATAGAATTACTGCGGGAATTCTGTCAGCAGAGACCCGTAATTCCTACGACTCATCTGAGGTAGTTTTGTGAAAAACTCTTTTAGGGAGGCTGAGATTCTATATTGTAGTCCGTAGCTAATTGCAATGAACGTAAACAATAATAAACGTAACAAAATATAGCAGACTGAAATCAATTCAACGAAAAGCTAAAGAAAATAATAAATAACATTAGGAACTTGTTTATTTGAGACATAAATCCCTTACTTGCAAACACGTTAGCCCACAAATGTAAACTACTTAGCTTACTCGCTCCTACAAAATTAAAACCACCATTGACCAATAAAATATTGCGTTATTTTTATAATAATACAGGTATTGTATTTAAAATGTAGAAATATAATATTGCTTTTATAAGAAAGCGTGAATATGTTTTATTAAAAATTTGAGGATTTTTTTGACAAAACTCGCTTTGTTCTACAAACACACACACACACACACACACACACACACACACACAAACCGCGTTCTATCGACACCGAAAGATATATTGGCGGCATGGTTTCCGAGGCGGTGGCCGGCTAAGGTCGGGTGATGGGTTAAGCGCGAGAGCGTGGCAGGAGAATCTTGGGGGGGGCGGTGGTTGTGGTGGTGTCGGGGAGGGGTGGATGCGGGAGGTAGGCGCCGGGATTCTCGGGAGACAGGAAGGGCGGGGCATGCGGGGGAACAACGCCCGCGCGAAGGGTTGTGCGGGGATCAAGGGCCGTCTTTATCGCCTTATCCCACCCGCACCGCGAGCGCGCGCTGTCCGGCCCTTAATTGCGTTGCCCTTTTTGAGCCCGACGTCCCGGCCGAAGCTGTAAGACCGGCACCGCGCTGCGTGGCAATTTGGACGCTGTTTTCTGGGGAGCGGCAATGGCACGAGCTGCGAATGCCACAGGGCCGGGCTTTTGCTAGTGAGTTGGTGTAAAATTTGCTTTGACAAAAATTTGCTTATTAACAGAGGAAATTCCGCGCTCATGTTTTTTTTTTGTAATGCAACACTTCATATATGCTTTTTTTATAATCCTAGAAACTAAAAGATTTTTAGGTTTGACTTTGGAGTCAACGCAATTGGATTCTTAATTGCGTCGTCAAACGGTGGAGTACGATACACAAGAAAATATTTATAAAAATGATACAATACGAATTTAAAATAATATTTAGGGATTACTTGATGTAAGTAATATTTGTTTCGTTGCAGTTCTTTTTGGACTGATACACTGACAACGTGGAACAAGATAATTACGGAGTCAAAGCTCATCTTAAATAATACTTGTATTTTTGTCATTGAAAAATAAATGTAAACACTGGCCCTGTATATCAGAGAAGTGACTAGTTTGTTATAGAAATTATAAGCCTAATCAGATATTTTATGTAGGGTTTGTAGTGCACTGTTTGCCATTAAATGTTCGTGTGAAATAAACATTTGACACAAGCGTGAAAATGAAGTGGACAAAAATAGTAATATAGAAAAAAATAGTGAGCAAAAGGGAAATTTGCTAAAGGAATCGAAACCGAAAGTAACAAATTTCGAACGAATGCCAGGGTGTAGACGAATAAACGGATACCAGGGCGTGGACATACTATATTATGTAATTCATTGGCTATATGAAATATCGTATATTCACTGGTATAACTCACAATCTACTGATAAAATCATTGTAACGTATTACGAAAATAAAATGTTGTCTAAGAAAAATAATATATTCATCTTGAAATTAATGTATTTGAATTTCAATGAGAAGTTACTGTTCACATTTTCTTGGCAGTAAAACATGGAAAATTATACATTTAATGCATATTGAAAGTTTAATTGAAAGTTGCGTAATTGGTGCTTATTTAAATATAAATATTCAAAATGTGTAATTAATTACAGGGTTTTATATTAAGACCTCTCAAACTAATTTTGAAACGCAAAACGAAATTTTCACTCTGTGCTCGTTGTAAGGTTTTGAATGAGAACGTTCTATCGTGGCAGCAATTAAAAGGAAACCTCATTTTCCAAAGACGTTTCGCATCTATTACATTTTTTAAGCATTATTAAGTTTTCAGAGAGCTCGCTTGAAATTTGACAGGTGTCGCCCTCATACTTAATATGCCATGTTGGAAATATTACTTCCCGACCTCGCATGTCGCGCAAAATGATGAAGAAAACAGGATTAATTAAATACTCACTCCTTAGGGAACGCGCGGTATTCTATGAATTTTACATGATTAATGAATTTGCATTTCCAAATTATTTATGTCGCTCGTAGTTCGTCACATCTCTTCAAGAGAAAGCCAAAGATAAATTTGACTATTGAAAATGTGTACTGACTTCAAGAATTTATAGTAATTTAGAAAAATATTCCAAACGTCTTATGTATAGGCGCTTAAGAAACAATTGGATATTACGAAGTTCGTGGGATTTTTATGATAATGTAACCTTTGTTATTCGAATCTAAATATTACCCAAAATAAGATTTAAAATATTAACGAAACAAAAAAATCACAAGCACAATAGCTAATCGAGAAATTTAATTTAAGATTCTTAAAAATATTTTAGGAATCGATTATAAATTTGATGATGCATTGAATAAAGTACACATTTATTGCTTCTAAGAACTTATTAAAATTGTAATTGGTAATTTATACTACTAATAAATGTTCGGGCAAAGCTTCTGATTCTAAAATGAGTTTTTGCTTCACATTAAATCATATTTTGAACTTCACTGACAGCTGAATGACATGCACTGTCAAATGTATCACTCTATGAGTAATAAAAGTAGAAGCCAAGTGTGTAGAATCAAGAAATATTCAGTTATAAATAGATTAGAAGATACTTTAAAAAATAAGTTTTAGGCAAGGTTTTCCAGTTATATTTGCTTTAAATTGGTGCTGGTGGTTATTTTATTCAATGACATAGGAGAATATATACCCAGCGGGCTCCTTGACTTCTTATTTATACACTTCGGTGTCGAACTTGAGAGAATACACAATAAATTTCACATAAATAAAAATGGAATGATATGTGAGTGTGTGTAATAAGATCGTACTTATAATGTAGGGACATAGTATTAGCATCATTTCCTTCAATATTATAGCATATGTATTATCAGACAGATATTAGAACACGGAATAAAAATAAAAGAAAATAAAAGATTATTGAAGTACAAAATCATTATTAAATCTGTTTATAAAAAAAGAACAATTGTACACCATTAAGTTACATTGAACTGAATAAAAAACTTCCCTGCATCATTACCTCTTTTTGATTCGTCACTAATATATCCCCAAATATTACAATTTTTGTACTAATCATGAACTACTTATATGTCAAGAGAAAAAAAACACCCGCCAACCAACATCATAACTCTAATCTGGTGTGAATGTTAAATGACTCTCTCACATACGAGCCTTCATACTACAGCAAGCAGACAAAAGCACCAATCTTTGATAGTATCATGGTACCATTCGAATATTTACACATAAAAATAGTCTCACAAAACGATATATTTATCTTATTCATCTCTTATCATCTCTTAATTTATCTAACTCACAGAAACTGAAACATTTACTTATTAAATATGATTGTAGTAAATCTAAACTTAACACGTTGACAACCGTTGCCACAGAACTTGATATTGTTATAATTTTGAGGAGTAATAACGTTAGACGTCGTAAATAAAAATTCGACGTACACGTCAATCAATGCCACCCGTACGCGCGTCCGAACGCTGCAGACGCTAGCTGGCCGGCGCCAAACAGAGGTCCGTTGCCGTGGCAACCGGCGGTGCGAGTTGCCGCGCGGCGGCCGCCGCTATGCTTTGTATTCCAAACAGGCAGCCGAGGCCCCGTGGACCCGCCCGCTTGAAGTTGTGACATTTTTAACTCGGTTCTCTCTCTGGTTATTAACAGAGTTTCTCCCGAAGGACTACGTTGCTCGCCTCATGTGGAGCTTTTCAAAACGCTAGGCGGTGGAAGAAAAAGAAACGGTATTACATGGTGATTCAAGAAACTAAAACAAATGATCAACGAAATCAGTTAGCAGAATAGCTAGGCGGCAAAAAAGAAGAAATGGCATTATTTGGTAGATCAAGAATCGAAGACAAATGATCATCGAAATCAGTTAGCAGCATTCTATTGATTTCATTGAATTTTGCTATTTCTGTAATGGAGAATTTAGTTAATAAAATTTGGAAATAAGTATATTACCACACGTTATTATGTTTACTAGATCAAAAGTACATAAAAAATATATAATACGTTGTTATAGATATTTTCTAAGAGTTAACTAATAAATGACCAAACATTCGTTTGGTCTTTCAAATAGTGAAAGAGGACAATGAGAATATTTTTATTGGATTTGAAATTAATGTTAATAATAATATTAATAATAATAATAATAATGATGATTTTTTATTGGGTATTATAGAATATGCATTTATGAAGCGCTGAGTATGAGTATATTTTCTTCTCTTCCTTTTACAAAGATCAGCAACTGAGTTGTCTATTAAGAAAGAAAACATTTTATTTAAAAAAATTTACATTATTTATTTAGTATTTATTATTTTATGTCTTATTCATAGCTTTGAAAAGATGAAAGAAATTAAATGTCGGAAATTAATATAACTGTGTTTGGTAAAAATTAACGTAATTTATTAATTAGATGGTGAAAGATTCAGCAAGACTTGTAGAACCCCATAACCTTTTTTACGTAAGTGGCAAAAAAAAAAACCAATGAAGATTTTTGGTGAGGAATCTCTTATCATTCCACTGATACTTTTCCTGCCACTTCACCCATGCAGACCACACAGCAAGTTGATGTCTCAACGGCAAACTGTCGTATTGGTACTAACATGAACATAAAAAAAACCTTTCTGTACTTTTATAGCAAACTTTTGATAAATACTATCAAACCAGTATTTTTGAAATATTAACAATTTTATTATATTTTATATAAAACAGGATCGCATACATTATTCTAAGTGTAATAGCAAAAAAATCAATTGAACCAAACTGGAATGCCTCGAGATGTATACGAGCTCTTAAATAGTTGAATTTCGGACACGTTATCGAGCAAGACCAAATTCAACCTGTGCCTGGAGAAGAATTTTTGCGGCCGGCTTCTGTGACCGATAGTTTTCAGCGGTTTCTATGATCATCATCAAATGTGAGAGCAACACCTCAACAAACGAGCCACATAGTGTGTGATCTTTCCTTACTCATCCTTGTCTCATCATCTCATTTACACACATACATATCATTATATGCACTACACTATCACACATGTCGGGAGCTGGTACCGGCAGGGGCGATATCCGCAGAGGTAGGGGAAATACTACAAATCGACGAACAGGATGGCACCATATCTCACAAACCAGCGAGGGAGAAAAACGCAATACCATGTAACATGCACTACCCTATCAGGTCTAATGATGTAAACGTTTGACACTCGGTAACAATAAATACTCATTATGTCACTCACTCACTCACTCACTCCCTGGGATCCAAAGGGACTAAATCTCTTTCTTTACATGGATGTGCCTCGTGTCTCGTTGTTGTGAAAGTGTTGTCACCGAAGCTTTCTGCAGACCCTGATAAGATGATCCTTGGTTTGAGTTAATATCTAGGTTACTCTTCCAGATTCACCGAACTAAGGTGAAGAGAGTTTGCCGCTTTGTCGGTAAAAATATTCTTAGAACAAAAATTAAAATAATTGAAGGTGTTTAAGCAGGTTTCTCTGTAAGAAGAGAATCAATTTAAGTTATATTTATTCTATTATGTAGTATTAGTTCTTGTTCTCCTTCACTTCCATATTTGTGACACTTGTAACAAGCTCATTTGTTAGTAAACGTTCTGATACATTCTGGTCTAAATGTATCATTCATGAAGTCCTCAATTGGAAATGTAATGGTCACTGTGTTTGAGGGTTTTCATTTGACCTTGTTCTGTTCCCGTTTTCATTCATTCTTGTTTACAAAGCACAATTCGAATTTAATTGCGTTCCAACCATCAACAAACACAGGAATCCTCAAGAGTTCTTAAATGGTGCAGTAATTCAATCAATGACCTGGAATGTTCACCTTTAATTTCGACCCAGTTTTCTCACAAAACGTCTCTAAACTTTACTTTCGGGTAGACAAATATTTCTGCTTTCAGTCAAAAGGAGATCGAATATCCAGAGACTTTTATAGTAATTGTTATGGTAAAGGTTTCTAATAAATAGGTTTTCTCTATCTGAAAAATGCGAAGAATTTCTATCTCAAACGATCGTATTTAAGACTGTACAAAACAATTAACACATCCACTTAAATTTAAAATGCATTTATATGAGTTTCGTTTATTATATCTTAAATTATTACCATTTCTTAATGAAAATGAAAAACACGAATCATCAGATAACATTTAATTAATAACAAGATCAAAACGAAACAAATCATAAAAACATAAATTCGAAATATTACTGTATAAAATGAAATCATAATTGTTTTATGTTTTACCCCTATTAAAATTTATGTAACAGTAAAAATACATGTTTTTCTTAGCCCAGAGGAGATTTTAATTTCATTTACGACCGGTGTTGGTTCGATATGTGACTCTGATGGAAGTTTCATCTTATTTTGAATCCACTGGTGTTTGACAAGGAATACATTCGATGCAAAATTTCAAAAAAAGTTACATTCAAGACAAGTCGAATAAAGGTTCTTAAGAAACTTGAAAACATATCCTGGATTTTATCCTTTTGCTACATATTGGTGGTTTAGGCGCACGATGGTACCCAAAAGAGATTTTTTAGTCATGTAGGGAGTAGCAGAATGTACATTTAATGAATCATGAACACACGGAACATAGCATGTGAACCAAAAGCACATTTTAGGAAACTAAACAATAGGGAAATTACTCTTAGTTAACGAAGTTAGTAATCGTGAAGTAAACATTTAAATTGATAATACAGCCCTAAGCTTTAAAAACAATAAATAATTTTTAAATTAAAGGTAACATTGCAATATTGTTAGTGATATTAATGACTAAAATTTTAATATAAATTTAAAACAATTTTAATATGATGTACAATAGCAATAAAATTTTAATAAATGTATGTATTTATAGAAATTGCTAAAAGAAATTTGCTGAGTGATGAGAAACTCTGATCTTTGTTTTACTACTAATAAATCCGACAAAAAACTACTCATAATTTTAAAAAATGAAACGTTAATACAAGTTTTGTTAAATTATATTATTATTTGATTTGGGCTTTAAAGAAAAATCCTATTTTACTGTTTTGGTGTAAACACCCGAAATTAATTATAAATACTCTTCCCTAATACATTATATTATAAGAACTATATTAACGCAGCAAATATATCCATTCATTTTTGATCTTCTTTTCAAATTTCTTAATTATTTTAATTCGAATTGAATTCAGTACTTTATATCGACAGCAAGTGTTTCAAAATTAATATCAAGCTGCCTCAACTACATTTATTTCCTACTTTATGGGTATTTACGCTAAACTCCATCTGAGGCATCACAAACTTTGATCTTTGATTCGTTTACATCTTCTGGTTATCGCAGACTGCGCGTCAGATTTATGATTGACTATAAAAGTTCTGGGATGACTGTATTAAAAACAATAATAGAATTCTTGTTCGACATTGTATAAGCTAATTCAATTGTTTCTTTGACGAACGAACAAGTAATGTCGGTAACCAAGCTCCAATTATATATGTGAGGATTTTAATTGAATCGTTTATTGCAGAAACCCGTCAAACGCCAAAATCTAAAACACGCTTTAGCGGTGGATTATTGTTCCAGGAGGATAGACACATCGTTTCGTGCATTTTTATTTTAAAAAAATATTCGTTTATCAACTTCTTTAATAAAAAAATATTTTTAAATTTGAAAAATTGGAAGATTTTTTCTCAGTTTTCTCCAATTGAGGAATTTGGCGTTTGAAAGGTTTCTGAAATAAACGATTCAATTATGATCGAACCGTCACCTCACTCTCGCACAAATGGTATTACGAAGAACTAAGCGCTTCTCTTTGCTGAGGGACAGTTCAGAATGGGTGATAATTAAATGGAAGAACTTCATTAATAAAATTTGTGAACTCATGAAGAACGTGTATGGATATTGTGGAAGCATGATATTACCCAGGCCTGCACAACGCCTGCTCCCGCGCGGATTCGGCACTCAAAAGCTGGAAGTCTGCCCGCCAAAGCAGTGCAAATGCAAATGGTGGGGGATACGCAACTCTCTGGGAGAGGAGAGCAGCTTGGAAGTGCCCAGTGGAACGGCGCGGCGCGTAGATTCAATGCCTAGGCTTCTAATCCAATGATCAAAGCTGTGAAATTATTTACTCACTTATTTAAATGGGTTATACCTGTATTTGTAGCTATAAGGATCATAATTCACTTCGCACATCTTCTTCGCATTGTTATGTAACGACATATTTTATTTTTCGATTTTTTTAGAATATGCTCATTGTGACCACAGTTGCCTGATTGATCCGCTTTTTTGACTGGAAAACGGCTGTCTCTCGAGGGACAAAACTTGATTTCGCAAAATAGCGCCCAACGAGTGGAAATAAATCAAAATATATGATTTCGAGTGGCCTTTCAGATTACGACGAAATTTTCAAAAAAAAAACCATCAACAACAACATTGAGGGTCTAGTTTCAAAATGAGACTTTTGCATTATAGTTTATCGCAACAGAAAATGCAATCGCAACAGAAAATGCCATTTCATTTGTTTAAAATATTCTGCTGATAAATGTTTTGGGATTAATGTCCTTGGATAGCGAAAGTAAAAACAATGTAATAAGATAATTCAAGAATATCTAGTTATTATGAATAAAGTTGAGCTAAAAATGTGGAAAAGTCTCATTTTGAAATTTAATTGATTTTTTTAAATTTTTGGTGAAAACTTATTTTTCCATGAACATAAACTTGCTTTCATTAAATATTTTTACAAGAGTATTATTTCTTTTTAATTTCTTTATTTCGTGTGACATTTTTCATCAAATATGAACATCAGCAACCACTAACTGCTGGCGTTCACAATACTCATCATTTTTTGTATCAGCTTGGTCAATGCTTAGGCCATATAGATATTTATAGACTGATAAATTTTCATTTTGATATAATACGGCGCCGAAACATAGTGACACAAGTATCTCTGATTGCTGTATTGGAAAGATCAAACTTTGCAATGAAATGGATATTATGGAAAGATCGAGTTATGATATTAACATGAAATTATGATGGGTGATTATGAATGCCTTTGGAATGAACAAAAAACGCGTTTTGTTACAAATTATTTTATAGAACGAAGCCCATCTGTAATGAACCACTATTGAAACCAAATCTCATTTTTTACTAAAGGTGGATATTTCCCCGTCGATCTAACTACACCCAAAGCGCAGCGATTTTGAAAAACTTTCTTTAAAATTGGGGGGTACTTTAGATGAAGCCGGAAATCTTTAAATTTTCTCAAAAACGGCTTCAAACTTTTTCTTTAAATTTGTAGTAAGAATAGAGCAAACTACACCTATAAAGGTGGCAGAGGTCCTATATTCACTGTTAACTCTGAAAGTTTGAAAATTGCAAAAGTTTAGATTGTTTTTCACGTCTTCCTATAACTACAAAATTGAACATGGATATTTTTTTTTCAAATAAAGTTTGGTCTCCTTATTTTGTACTTTATAATGTTATGTAGATTTTTTCAAAACTTTAGTAGTTTTTGAGAAATATTGCGTGCAATATCTGCAATTTTCAATAAAAATTACAAAAACAAGATTTTCTCAAAAACGGCACCAAATGTTTTCTTTTAAATATTATTGAGGAAAAGTGATAAATTCACTCTGTAAGATGACAAACACCATGATGGTCTATTGTTTTGTTTTTCGTAAAGTATACAAATATGTTGTTTTTTGACTTGTCTGTCACGTTAATATTTACAGAAATGGCTATTTATTCACATTAATGTATATACGAGCACATATGTTCGTAAATACATAATGCCATATAAAATTTCTCGAAAACTCAACAGTTTTCTGTAAAATTGCCTCAAAATTCCGTATTTTTCAAAACATTCAAGCACCATTTTCTCAAAAAAGGCTCCCAATTTTTTCTTCAAACATTTTCAACGAATAGTAAGTGCTAATTGCAAAATTTAAGATCCACTGCAAATATTACATCCGTGCTCACACGGCGGTTTGTGAATATTCGTAGATGATGTGAGGGTCTCAGCCGGCCGGCCACGTGCCACCCTGACCCACTTATGGGGGCGAGGCCAGCCGGGATGTGGCGGGGGAGGGGAGGGGGAG
>BOPP01000046.1:8320349-8380533 GCA_017312745.1 Gryllus bimaculatus | reverse complement strand
CTGAGTGAGGGCTGGTAGGATCGTGTGAAAAACAGCGATCGTCCGTTGAATGGCTGTTGTCGCCGTTAAACCAAGAACTGTGGTCTCTCTAAGAGCCAACCGATCGCTGTCGAGATTCTTTCTCTAATAATCACGTCTTTTTCGCGCCCTCAGTTCACCCGATTCCCGTCCCACCCCTTTCGCAAGACACGAGAGCTCTGTCACGTGCGTAGCGCAAAGTTTGCCATTGGCTTGTTCAAACGTTTCCAGAACATTCTATCACCCGAGCTTTGTGATTGGGTTAAGGGGACCGCATAATTTTGCAACCTTCACTTCTTAACATGTGATTGGTTGTTTGTCCTCTCTCTAGTCACTCGACACACGTCTGCGACCCTTCTACGAAACTTCATGGCTTATTGCCCCTTAGGGACTAGCTAGCGAGCTGCCCCCGAGTCTCTTAATACGGCTGTTCCGGGCGTCAATCATCTACTGCCAAACACAAAGATCGTAGAGGTGCTTTTCGGAGGCGGGCGACCGTCGGGGAATCCGTGGGTGGCGGCGATCTCAGCTGCGCGACTCTAATTGTACCAAAAGCGCCCTTCGCTTGGAGTTATTTTGAAAGGGCGTTACGTGAGGGGCGTTCTGTGCGATGGGTCATTGTGACTCATTGCAGTAATTAATCTATTCTAAGTTTTATTTGCAAACTTCAATATTTACAAGGAATATGACGGTTCCAGGTCGTTAGATCCACGGACCAGAGGTCTAATACTCGTTAGGTGTAATGAACAGGACATCTATTGCGAACCAGGTTTAATGCGACCTAAGGTGAACGCGACAGAGGGTCTAAAACAAAAAGAGTTCTACAATTAGAAGTAACGGTTATTAATATTTGATTAAACTTATCTCCGTAGGTCTAAAAGATATAGCAAAGGTGTTGTGGTGCGTTATCGTTGGCATTTTTCATGAAATAATTATAGACGTGGTCATTACCAACAATAGTATACTATTGTTGGCAATGACAACGTCTATAATTATTTCATTGTAGCAAAGTTACTAGATTTTAATTTTTAAGTCTCTGAAAATCAAAAGTCTATATTTTTAAATGATGTCAATTGAATTTTCAATAAGAGAACTGTTTCCGCAACTGTACGTTGCATTTAATACTAAATTTCAGTCACGATTACTATGTACCTTCACCATTCCATCTAATTGTACTATTTAATGTAATGGTTTTGGTTTGATTAGATACCACAATATCTCGGCCGAACGCAGACGGTACCTAAAATAGATATTTCACAGCACACGTGTCTCCTAGTTAAAACGTGAACAAAATATTCGATTTTCGATGCCATTTAGGAAACCTAGATTAATAAGAGATGTAGAGAAATACGATCGTATTACGCATGATAATCAGCGGCCGAGTAAATTGAGATGAACGAATAGTGGCCGCAATCTCCGTACAAAATTCGTGACAGAATCACAACTCCTGCGCTTTGAAATTTGACATACTACCTGAACTCGAGCGCTTACAATGCGCAAAATGAAGTGCTGTAGAAGAGTTACGACAAAAATACTAGATATCTATAAAGACATTATGTTTTAATATTTATATCAAGATATCTTTACACATAAGTACATAGATATTGTTTTCATCTTTTATCAAGCTACAAATAATATATTATATATATATATATTATATATAATTATATATATATATATATATTATATATATATATATATTATATATATATATATTAATCTCAATGTAGGAAACATGTAGGTAACAAAATGTATTAAAACATTTCCAAATTATAATCAAAACTCCCTCATCTCCTTGATGCTTTCCGTAGATATGACAAGAATGATATAAACGGATGTACATTGAATACTTACAATTGATGGTCACAAACAATCGTTTTAACAATCACACCCGGTGTTCTCGAAGCATGATCAACTGCTCTTTCATTTCCTGCGAACTTGTCAAGTTGCGCATGACGTCATCTTCCCGTTACCATTATAGCCGCACATTTCAAACAACGTACATTTTGTAGCTTTTTTTTAAATAAAGGAAAGGTGCGATCTACTTAAGACAATATATAGTGACCGTATATAGTGACTAACACTTCTAATTCAAGTCATAAAAATCAAGATATCAAGATCTGTCTTTTTGTCACTCTCTCTGTGCTTCTCTCTCTACATATTTGATATACATCGCTGTATATGACTATCTCTCTCTGTCTCTGTCTTTCTCTGTGTGTCTCTCTCTTTCTTTCTGCCCCTCTCTTTGTTTTTGGCATTTTGTGAACATTATAAAAATTGCACCACTACAACAAAATGTTATGGTTCTTTTACAAGGATGATAACGTCTTTATTTATTGAATTGTTAGTAATAACACTGTAGGCATAAAACACATAATAAAACACAAATGGAAGAAATTGTATATGGTATTCATAGAAGGGAAAATAAATGTTTATTCACGCAATTTTATTCCGATCTCTATTTTTATTATAAACCTCTCGATTATATCGTAAAAATGTATTTACTTAGATGTCTCTATTTGTGACAGTTGTTGTCCCCTTTAAATCCTTTATTATCTCCAACCGCATCTCAAAATAGGCAGAATACGTACAGAATTAGAACTCGTCAAAACCGCATTACTTGGATTCATAAACATGTTGCCGCCGCGGCCCTGATGGCTCTTACAAAATGCTAATACGACCTCTTTTCTTCATCTCCGACTCTCCGCCAACATCTCATCTTCGCCATCCTTCGCACTCTGCGCTGAGGCCGTTCCCCTTTGAGGTCACCAGCAGATTACGTTTTGCATTCACGAGCGTGCTAGCGAGTGACATTTTAATTTTTCCGAACGTATGCGCTACTATGGTCAATTATTCGTCTTGTGAGTGTGTAAGGCACGCCCTAGCCCCGAGGAGACAGTTTCTCAGCTATATTGTGAGATTTGGTGCCGACCTACACGTCGCTTAAAGAGCTTTTCCCTCTAGATATCTCCCCCAACGGAACTTCACCCCAGCCAGGATATGCTCCAAGCTCTTGACTAGCCTCCCATGATCAATGGTGGCGAGTAAGTGTGTGTGTGTGTGTGTGTAAACGTAAGTGTGTGGCCTAGCCAGCACCGTCGTGTATCTTTACAGTAAGGGAAAAGGGAGGGAAGAAGGATGAGGAAGGAAAGATCGCGCGCGGTCCGTGCCTCGTTTGTCAGGGCCCTTCTGTGGCACTCGCCAGGTATTAATAGGGGGAAAAACACGGAAAACTATCGATCATAGCAGCCGACAGCATATAATTCTCCCCAAACTGCCTGAATTGGCCGGATCTATAGAGCGCGAGTGAAAAATCCGTCATCGTTGAGACTGGAACTGTAGGGCCTCCCGGACAGCCGCACTGCAAGGGCGACGGGCAAGGGACAGGAGAAAAAGGTCGGATAGAGCTTGTTGACGACTTGTCGCGGGGTGCTTGCACCTCGAGAAGGACGACACGATATTGACGGCATTAAGGAGTATTTTTAGCACCGCCCGCCGGGGCTGCGGGGGCGGACCCGTCTCGTTATTTCGTTCCGCCGCTGCTCTCTTTTTTTTCGAGTTGTTGACAGGCCGCTGTCGTCACCGACGCGTCTCTGCCGCCGACACCGCCGTCGCAGCCGCCATCGCCGTCGGCGGCGTTTATTGAAGTTCTGAATCGTTCCTTTTCGATAAACAAGCGCCTGCAGAGTGTTCTCGGGGCGCTTTCTGAGAGGAAGACGCAATGGGTCTGGAGAGTCGGGGTGAAAGACTGGTCTGAATGGAAGCATCGCGTATTGATTAGTAACATAATATATTTTCATACGGTACTGCAAAGTTCACGGTAATATTTTTTTCTCGGAAGAACGGTAATAACTTTTGAATGTGCAAACATTTTGAATGCGGTGGAAGTACGTCAGAATGTCGAACAGAGAAGTGCGAAATATAATAAGACCATCAAAAAGCACTCAAACGTATTCCTAAGCTTCTTCGCTGAAAATGAATGTGGACAGTGGGTACTATTTTTAATAATTTCGGATAGGCATGATTATAAAAATAAATTTACTTGATAAGGGTCAACGGCAAAATATATATGATATTTTAATCATTATAAGTATGTGAAATCATGAACAACTTATTAAAGCCTTTTGATTACAAATAAATTGATAGTTAAAATTCCTATGCAACAAAAAGGACCTAGTGGCGCAAAAAACGCACATAATTTCGTGAATTATTTGTAACTGATACGCAATATTATATACTACACGCACACGAAAAAGTGTTTGCAAGCAGCAATATTCTCTCTCCGCTGTGAGATTCAAACTCAGGTCCTAGGAGTTGGCACACCAGTCAAGTTCATCTCACAACACCATAATTAGAGCTGTATTCAATATTCCTGACGATTAAAAACGTTGAACATTCGCATTTGCAATTTTCAAAAATGTCAGAATTTTTTATTTACATTATTTCCAGGTCCGTATAGGTCAGGTCCAACTAGCAAGGCATCACCGGCCATAACCGAAACGTTTAATGTCGTTGCGGGCCATATTTGCAGTACAGGGGCGATCCACATCTGACTTCTTCTGGTTGACCTCGGAAGCTATCCAGACTGCTCTGAAGTGGTAGGGGGAGGGACGAATGAAACCATGAGTGATATCAGACCGTACCATGTACAACGAAAGGAAATACATTGGGATGGTTTTGAGTTTCTCAACTTCTTCTCTAGAAAAAACAACTTAAATATAAACTTAACCTATTTACGAGAAGGGGTGACCTCGACAGGGTGCGAGGGCTAGGGAGACAATGTTCTCGCCCGACATGGATGCAAGGAACATTCACATTTGACTAATAATTTTTCGCGAGCTACAATAAATGGGACAGCGGACAACCTTAGTATAGGCTTAGTTTTATAGAAAATATTTCATTAAGGAAAAATGCCTATAACAAATATGATAGTTTTTAATGCTAATTATTGGCTACGAATGTAAAGAGATTTTGCTTAAAATGGAACTTGTGCCATTTTTAAGCATCTGTTGCTCTATCCGAGGAAAAATAAACTAGTGGGAAAGAGAAGCACACAAAATATTTTTCCCCTTGATGTTATTGCTTAAAAAATACTCAGTGAAGTGGCATTTAAAAATCTACAATTGAAGTAAGTTGTGCAGAAAGAATTCAAGTCAAAGGAATCAATTTGGTTGAAAATGGTTTGGAAATTTGAGACATATCTTAAAATTTTGAACTGCAAGAATAGACGCCAAAAAATAGATTCGTGCGGTGGATGTGACTGTATCGCCCCTCTCCCGTCTGTATCGCCTACCTTCCTCCACTTCTCCGTCCCTCCACTTCTCCGTCCCTCCACTTCTCCGTCCCTCCACTTCTCCGTCCCTCCACTTCTCCGTCTCTCCACTTCTCCGTCTCTCCCCGTCTCCATCATCACTCTCTGTCTATCTCTGTGTTCTTGAGTGTAGTCAATAGTAGCGTCGAAACTACTTTTTTCTTCGAAATTGTTATTCCCCGATCGATCTAAATCAACTCAATGCTCTGAGCATTAATAACGGGTATTTTGATTTTGATGATTCTTTGCATTAATCCCCTCAATAAGATTTTTAATTCTTTTTCTCAAAAACAGCTTTACATTTTTTATTAAACTTTGTTTTCAGATAGCGTAAGGGATGATTATTATGCTGATGCTATTATATTGTTTAATAGCGTTTGTCTAATTTTCTGTAAAATCCCTGATTTTTCGAAAATTGAAAAATGTTTTTAAGTTTTTGACGTTTTGAAAGAATGACTTTGTGTAAAACATTGTTTCTTTGTTTTATTTCCATAGTTAGAACAACAAACCGTAATGAGAATGGCGTGGTTCTTATTTTCGTTTGTATCTCTAAATTTACGAAAACTACACATTTGTCAATAGTGCCAGAAGCAGTAGTGTAGCTGTTATAGAACCACTAATTTAGACCACGGACTCTTATTTACCATCAATACAAGAGTGTAACGATTTTATTTGCTTTAAAATAAATGATTCCCAAATTAAAATATCTGAATCGATTGTACAACGCTAGAAGGGTAACCGGAATAGTTTTTAGTCTTGTGAAGGAAATAAGATTACATTATTTTTACTGTCAATGTCCATTCGACTACCAATAACATATGTTCTGCCTCGTAAACACGGATTTCCACACTTTCAATAGCCCCTGTTGTGGTTTGAAGGGATAGGTTAGGAATACATCCAACACGAAATGATTACAGAACAGAAAAATCACTTTTAGACTGCAATGAAAGTGGAAGGGTAGTGGAATAGTAAATGGGAATTATTTTGAAAAGGACCTACCAAAGAATAATCCGTATTGATATGTGGGAATCAATCTGAACGGCATTTATTTTTAAACCTTCATTACGTTGTGTTAAAGTAAAACGCTAAATCAAAATACAGATTAAGAGAAAAAGTAAAAAATCTAACTTTGTACTCCCACTAACCTTTTAGAAATGCAAGCTTGAAATAATGTTAATTTTTATTAATATACCAAAAATAATCGAAACGTCATTCTACTGAAGTTTGCATAACACTAAAAATCTTAGTAATACGAAAACTCTAGAAGTGTTAAATTTAAATGATCATTAACCAAAAAGTAACAGAAATATTTATAGATCATTAACCAAAAAGTAACAGACAATATTTATTTTTAATACAACAAACATTAATTCTTGCTCTCAAAATATTTTCCAATGTAAATGAATCTCGTTAATATTTGTAAGATTGCACGGATGGCAAATTAGCTGCCCATTGGCTAAACTTTTTGAAACTTGTGCAGCTTTTGGGAGTAGAACGGTTATGGATGGAGGTAATTGAATCAGACGATTTTCGTAGTCATTAGAAGAAAGCTCAACAAGTAGATACTGCATTGTCACATATCAATGTCCTTCTTATCTAGAATAATTATATTATTTATCCGAAGGCAAAGCATCAGAGTAATAAGTTTCGCTATCCCCCCAAAAACAAATTGAAATAGGCTAAAAGTCGTTTCATACAAAATTATAAATAAAATTGAGAACGTAATGCCAATTTCTGGCCTACTTTAACATTTTCGGCAGTGAGCCGAGATGCAGTTTTTGATCGTATCAAACAGATTACGCTGAGTTCCGTTCGCTGACTGGTTTAGGAGCATGGGGAGTATACGGGAGTAGAGGTCGTGTATACGAATGCATATACTTAAATTCTTTGACCCCGGTGAATAAGCTGATAAATCATGAATGCCCAAATTTTACATAAGAACCGAAAAACAACTTTGAGCCGATGCTGTAAACCAGGGATTAATGATTTCAAACGAAACCTACAGACAAATAGTTTAGGTTGTAATATCCCCTTCGTTTGAATATCATTAATCCCTGATTTACTTTAGTTGAAAGATGTTTTTGCTTTCCTGAAAATTTTTTAGCATTCATGACTTATCAGACTATTCACCAGGGTCAAATAATTAAAACAGAGAGTCCCTTCAAGGTCATGAGCTGGATAAATATGGGAACTGTCATTCAATTCAGAGCTTCAATACCAAACATGTAACTCATGACGAAGTTCACTATGAGATGTCACCTCTCCTGCCACTTCGTGGCTTAAAAGAAAAAAAATTTAGAAATGCGGAGTGAGCTGCTTGGATTATGCCTTTTTGGTTGAAACTGGCGTGTGCGCTCTCATGATCCCTGCATGTGTATATGCGTGCATGCATTTTTTGCCAATTACCAGAAATACCCACCAACATTCACGTGACAGTTTGAGATATGTCTACAAACTTCACAAAAAATATTGTTTTTCTGCAATGTTAATAAAAATTGAATTTGTTGTATTGTTTGTTTCAGAAACAATGAATAAGCTTGAAGAATTAAAAATATGTTTTACAAGTAATTCAGTTAAACACCTATCCTGATTTGAGGATTGAATAACTGCTGTTTTTATTATTAATTGTATTTAAGGATTTAAGTTTGGTATCGCTTTAAAAAATTGAAAGTACTTTTGAAATTCAGGTAAAATATACTCCAGAAAAATCACTCAAGTTCTTTAAATTCACAGTAAGCAATAACATAAAATATAATGTTGTTTAACATTTTTGTGCTACTATATAGGAGCAAGTGCTAACGGAGAAAAGTTAATATACGAATATATAATTAAGAAAAATAGTTTTGTGTTATAAAGGACATACATTTTGTATTTTCATCAAAATATCAAAATGAGGTTGCTGTGCTATAATTTTACTTATTATAAAAGTATTAAAAGTATTTCAAACTGAAATCCAAGGGCAAGACATTTCTTTTCTAGAAGGACAATACATTACTCATTATATAACATGTAGAAGACTCCAAACAATTTTGTTTTCATACTACTATTTTATTACCTACTATTATTTAATGATTTGTTCCAAATAGAAAGTATTTTGAAATTATAAGTGTACCAATAACACATTCATACAACAACATTCTTTACAAGCCCATGTAAGTTTCTGCAAGATTTTTATCACAATTGTGAAAGTGTTCATAAGTTTCAGCCCTCCCTCATGAGAGTGCGCGACTCCTTAGCATAGTGCTGCCAGATGAAGTACATACTTGGAAATATGTTGAGAACAAAATTATACGAATGCAAGGAGGAAAGTAGGTTTGTTTTTCCCTCTCAGCTGTGGCGCCTTCGCCCTTCTGCGTGCTGACGCGACAGTCACGTGATGACGACGTATGCTTGTGGAACTACTTGGAATACACATAGCTACTGATGAAATCTTCAAGAGAGATTTTGAAACTTTATGTAACAGCACAAAAAGGGATAGTCTTTTGCAATTGCGTTTCATTCTTTTGCCTGAATGCTATATTATATTACATTATTCAGTGTTGATAGAAGAATTTCACACACTTTTTCTGAATCTACGACCATTTCCATTAATACAAAATGTCCTTGTAAATATGAGTAACCTGTGAACTAACACCGAGCAAAATGTTTAAAACATTAGTATATAATGCAAGTTTTTAAAATTTACTTGCAAATTTAAATAATTCCGTGACGATATCTCGTGAAATACCAATACATTGTGGAAAATGTTCCAATCACGGGTTGGCCAATTATGAGGTGCAGTGATATGTTACAGTTTTTATAAACTTACACAGTTATCAGGAACCTCGGGATACAGTCTTTCAATTGCTGAGAAGCAACGCCACTAGCTCTGCAGCATCGTTGAATGGACGGTTCTAGGGTTTGACTCCCGACGGTGGCAGGTTTTCTACACCAATTTCATAGCTGGGGTTAATTAAATTAGTTTCAGACGAGAGTTCTAGTGTCCGGTTCTCTAATTAGTACCTTTTTGTGGTTTGTTCGGTCAATACCACGATATGACCGGACCAGACCTCTAAAATTGGGCCACCGTTCACGTACAATACTAGTATTTCTTCCCCATCTGACCTATCCTCTCACCTAACACAGACACACTTAAACTTATTTGCACTGCACTTCCACTAATCTTGGTGACCTTTCGGATTTGAGAGCTGTCCCGGCTGGATGGATTGATTCTTAGTGATTCCGAGCGCGTCAAGTTCTACGGTCATTAGTCCCGAAAGTGTAATGCATACTTTTGCTCGGGAGGTGGCGATAATCTTCCTCCGCAGTATGGGGAGATTCGGCGCCGACCTACCGTCGGCTAGCGGGGTTTTCCCCAACTAGGTGTCTTCCACCAGCGGGGGACCGCCCCCAGTCGGCTTACGCTCTAAGATTTCCACCAGTCTCGCGGCATGTGTGGTAGTGTACTGCATGTTAGTGTAAGTGTGTGTAATGGGTGAGGATAGGACAAAAAGAGGAAGGAAAGATAGCGCGCGGCCGGTGGCCCGTTTGTTAGGGTACTGCCCCGGCATTCGCCTGTTGTTGATCGGAGAAACCTCGAACAACTACGGATCAGAGCAGCCGGTCGCTAGAATTAGCCTTCAGACAGCGACTGAATTCGTATCTATGTAGCTAGTGTCGAAAATCCTGCCACCTTCGGTACTCGAATCTAGGACTTCCCGGTCAGAGGGACAGCAGTGACATCAATTGACGCCCTGAGCCATCTCTCCTGGTTGTTCCACCCGAAGCTAGAGCTACACTGGAGGAAATACCTCGAAGTGGAAAAGTCACACAAGTCGACGTATAGGTGGACACCCCATCTCACGTTTCAGAGTGGCAAGAAAACAGGCACATCGCGGGATGTAACATGCACGGCACTTATTATAAATAGATATAACACGGCAGTTATGGACAAGGTAGTTGTACCTGAAATCAATAAATTATTACTCTCTCCACAAACTGTTTACTTTGGAAGCTTTTGGAGCAAAAATCTGTATACTGGATGTTGAAATAGGCAATGTTTATCTTTTAATACCTGATTATATAATAAATGCAATAAATTACACAAAATATATAATAATTGGCAATATTTTAAACTGTGTAAGTGCTGAATGTCAATTCAATATTCGCTGAAAAAATGTGAATGTAAAAATAAAAGAAAACACTTCTCTATCTCAGCTCGAGTGCAATCACTACGTATTACAAAAGTGACGCTCAATATCTCTACATTTTCTAAATCAGAATATCTAGATTTTCGAGTCTATGAACAAAATACGAAGCAATAATTAATATCGTCACTAGACGTTACCTGTTCTCTCAACAAAAAAATAGCACTTCCTTTGACTGCGAGAGAGAAAAAATAAACTCTAAACCTTATTCGCATCTCTGTTCATAGCTCGATACAATTTTACTACGAAACTGGTCCGAATTCATCCAGTAGCCTCTCGAATCAAAATCAAGTTCGTTATCGTAACACTCGATGAAGTCTGGCACGCAAAGACAAAACGAACTTTCTAAAGAGAGAGCACTGTGTTGTGAAGTTACCAATATACACTGACCTGGACGGAGATATCTGCTTTAAAGTTCAGTTTCGCTTTCTGCGCGTTGATACTGCACCACTTTGGAGCTTGCGAGCGGCTTCCATGGGCGTCTGTGTTCGCATCCTTATGCGTTACGGTCTGAGGCGTAATTCTAATGACAATTGTTTAAGACAGATTGTTTATTTCTTTCTCCCCCTCATAATATAACTGAAACGTTCTGTCCATAGCAGAAAACTGGTTTGAAATTTTCATTAATTTGATGCGGTCAATTTTACTATCTTAACCAGTACGTGATAAATGAGGTTTACATAGACGAATTTTACCTGAATTATAATATAATTAATACGATCGTTAGGTATCATTATCCTCTTCCTCATTTGTTTTCATGACTTCTGAACGTCACGTATTTTTTGAACATTCAAAAAATATAATAAAATGTCTTTACGCCTCAATACAGTGTGTTCCGTCTACAACAAATTCAAGGGGGGGGGGTAATGGAACCATTTTTGAGAAAATCTCATTCAGGTATATTTCAAGAATGGAAAGATTTGAGCAATAGTAACACTCAAAATAATAAAATTGTGAATACTTGTACGTGATGTTCAAAGTTTTAAAATTGATTAATCGACTTTGTTAAAAAGAAACTGTTCAGTTAGAATAATAACTGTGTAGGACAGTTACGAGTAAGGTTAAACATTGAACATTTTCTAAAAAGTTGCTGAATTAATGAAAATTTGATTTTGACCATATTTTTAATTAATGCATTCTATAGTTGGAAAAATTAAACAATTTATATCCATTTTTGAAAAACTTTTGAAAATGTCCTGCGGACTCCATATTAAGTAGCCTAAAAAATAAAAGGTCCTCTTAAAATTTACGAGGAATAGATTTCAAATAGATTTGAAAAACATCTGTTTAGGAGAAAATTCTGGGTACGGTTTAGAGAAAACAGTTTACAAGCTGATGAACATAAAGACATTTCCTGTATATCCTGTAGTATCTTCCTCCACATTACATATAAGGGAAGGAAAAAGGTAGAGCTGTTTTTAAAAAAAGGGGTAATTAGCTTCAGTCATGTCTTGACGTTAACACAAGTATTTGAAATTTGCGGGGTATCAGGTTGAGTCAGATCAACGATACAGCAAGTATATTTCGAAAAATATCATGTGTACGGTTTTTGCTAAAGTGTTGTGTTACAGACGTACGAACCGAGGGGAAGACACACTGGGAGAGCTAGCCCAATTTTGTAGATCCCTCACATGCACACAAGATACGAGAGTGTCCCATTGAAGGTACAATAATATGCAATTTTAATTTTGTAGATATAAATTAGATACACGTTTTAACAACTGCCTTATTAGTTCATACACTCATATATTAGCAGACAGACAACACTCGAGTCATCAGGTCAATTAGGAAGATTTCATTCAGTACCTAAAATGTTCCTGTTAACTGGCCAGTCGTACCTTATACTATGAATAAGCGAGAAATATGGAAGTTCTAGAAAACATTGGAGGAATAACAAGAGACGATAGACTGTCAAACAGGTACCAACTCTAGGTCATCTCTGGAAACCACCCGCTAATACGTGTTTAATCGGTAAATCCAGAGTCAGGTAATTCCATATCATGATTAACAGCTGTATAACTCGTCTATACTTCGATCCTTTCTCTACCTTCCATTAAACACGACAGACTCAATTGTTAATGCAAGTCGTGGGACCTTACTGAACTGCGTCGGGAGGGGGAAGGGGAGAAAATAGTTATTTATGACACGAGTGGTAAAAGTAAGCTTTTATTTTGTGAGTAGGAAAGATAGCGACACGAGGCCGATAGGTCGAGTGATGCAATCCTAAGAGCACATTTACCACGACCTAAATGCCACTCCTAAACCGCGTCATAAACCACACATCCTAAATTCACTTTTACCACGTGTGTCATACACTATTTTATAGACTGCCTTACTGACTTTCATTTCGTTTTAATTCAAGAATGTAAATTACTTTAATGATACATTAAGATCAGCAGAAGATAATACAGTCAGACGAAAGTATTTTGTTTTCTTTGTTGCGTTCACCTATTTATCAGAACACTTGACCATCGTTTTACTTTTTGCCCTAGTGCTAAAATTTGAACTTTTAGCACGTCACATACTTCTAAAAGAAATTTTTAGTATTGGATGTCTAAAAAAGGTTTTTCTGAACTTCAGTGATCTACTAATCCATATTATGGAGACTGATCACAGAAGCACGCCAATCCCATGTTCACTGTGAAGCGACACACTACCTGATTAGCAAGTTGGATGATGTATGGTTCTCGAACTCTGCTACTGGTATTTCAGGGATCATTGTCGCTTAGAGGAAGTGTGTGAGGTACAATTATGGTGCATTTAATTGCTGAAAAATTAACATATCGCATTACAGCAAGATAATAGTCGCTTTTACACGTAGAACATACTGTTGATCGGTTTAATTCGTGATGTTTCCTTGGCCAGATTGACAAACCTATCTCCTACAAACATTTTTAACAAACTAAATATCCCTCTCTTTAAAGACAGTTGTGTTTCTATTTTAGAAATGTTTAAAAAAAACAGAGATCTTTATCAAAAATACTTCCATTATAATTCCATTAGTTCATAATTTAATATAACACCTTCAAACAATTAGTTCGCTGGTGAAGTAGATACCTTATAATACTTAAATATGGTAAATAAAAGATGCAGAAAGTGATTAAAGACTATTAAAGACGCAGAATTTCGTTTTCGGCCCGGAAGCTGCAAGCTCTGAGAATGATCGCTACGCAATCGGAACGATCATTAACAAAATAAATTTTTGATACCAAACAACACCTTTAATTTGCCATATTTAATCCTTAAAATATGTTAGGCATCTTAAGGAGCAACTGTACTCACACACGTGACTTCCTCGAGCGCTTCAGCCGAAGGTCGCATGCACGTTCTTTGTCGGTCAGAGAAATACGGTACCTTCGTCGATATTTTAGCATAGTAATGTGCTCCAGTTAGCACGCATTTGAGCGTCGCGGTGCTGACATGCGTAGTAAGTAATGTGCCGCCGATTTGATTATCTCTCGGTATAGTTCCGACATTGGCTTTTTTCCGGCATTCTCCATGTATGTCGTACATTTTGCAGGGTTCAGATGCAGTGTAAGCGTTCGTTTTTGCTGTTCCAACACCCTGAACTTGCGTAATTACTCGTCAAATGTTTTGCAACGACAAATTCTCACAGAGTTCATCCAGAAGGAAGTATTGTGGAGGTCGCGTATTGGCGCAGCACAGCACCGTGCAGCAAATAATGTAAATGTATCTTCACTATGCGCACGTTTTGTTGAATTCTCCTTTTGCTTGTAATGGTAGGAGTAGAGGTAACTGCGAATTACTATTTTGTTTGCAATGCAGAAAAATCATGCTTGCAATTCGTTTACCGATGCAAATACGTTTTCTATAGTTCGGAAATAAAAAAGACTATTTTTCAAATATTGCTAACCTTGGTATTTTTTAAAATTTATTTTTATTTATTTTAAACTTTTACTCATGTTTCAAGTATTTATAGTTAAAATGACGGGAAGGGATTCTGGATCTCAAGAAAACGTGTGCAGATTATCTTCTCCCCATACGTAACATACAGTTTTTACTGTTTTTTAGACTAAATCTAAAGAAATCTAAATCTAAGGAATTATAAATTGTGCGAATTACACAGCCCAGTACAAAAGTTCATTATCTTTACCATATTGGGTGAAAAAAGTAATGTTGTCGCAGTTGTAATTAAGTATTTAGTAATCGCGTAATCAGCGCCCGTCCATCCGACCATACGTCACCCGTACGTCACTCGCGGTTAGACACACACACAATTCTCATTTCTCAAATTGACACAAGTGAGGTTTCATTCAACACCGCATTTGTCGACCCTTCCAAAGACCCGTTTCTTTCTTCGTTTTCATACTACAGCAAGGCGCCAAGGAGGAGGTCATCTGCAATTAAGCATTTGCTTGCTAAGTGTTTACGTTACGGATGATCATTTTTAAAAATTCTTCGTATGTAAGGAACTGTTTTACTCTATGTACACTATACAATGCTATTTCAGTATTTGTGCCGGACTGTTTTTGTTTATCCGCAGCTTTCTACTTGTATATTTCTGTTGCTTTTATTACTCTATTTAGCTGTAGTCTTTGTGCCTTTCACTGGTTCCATATACAGAAGTATTCCAAATCGCCCTTGGCTCTCGAAGTCTCACGATACGTTAAGTCGGGTACATACTCCTGATTCTGCAAAATCGGTAATGTATTCCCGCCACTGAGGATAAAAATGGCGTGTTCCCTGGTCATAAATATTCGATACACACGGCAAGCGCGTAGCAAGAGCAAGAGCGCTTGTTCGGCGCTACGAAAGAGTGGACTTTGAAAATAATACATTTTATGTGTTGAGTTTGAATTCAGTATACTTTTAGTCCAGACAAAACGGGAAAAATATTCAGTGACGGTCTGCAGCAACACAATGTTGCTTGATGAAATTACACAGAGTGGTTTTCCAAAAAAAGACATATATTGCTCAAGATCCACAAATAAAATACTCTTATAACACTGCACTAAATTAAATATTTATCAAAAACTGTTTGCACAATTACTGAAATAGCATAGAATAGTGTATAGCGTAGTATAGATCAGTTCCTTATAGACGAAGAATATAAAAAAGCTCTTCCGTAACGTAAACTAATGCTTAATGGCGGATGACCTCCTCCTTGGAGCCTTGCTGACGCATGACAGCTGTGTCGTAAATATTGACGCACTGAGTATGAGAATTCAGTTGTTACGAGTACTATACGGTTTGAAGAATAATAAATCAAATATGTGAAGTTCTCGGTCAAAATCGAATTAGTATCACTGTTTTTATATTTTCCCTGAACTTCTGTATGTCTAGTACACTCCCAGACACTTTTCACATTGAAAATTGGTGAGATTCTTCATGAACCACAATTGAAACGAGACTGTCTAATGTGAATTATCATATCATGTGAATTATCATATAAAGCCATACGTACAAGAAACCATATTGACAATGAATCTCAGGAATATTACTTGTAGACTTTGTTCCGTATCGTCAACCTCAATAGTTACCTATTTTATAGATAAATGCAGTTCTCTCGAGTTAGAGTTTTTGAAATTCTGGGAACTGGATGGTCAAGTAAATGAATTTAACTAGGAGTGCTATAAAATGGCACAAAATTTCTCGTACTTGCTAGTTTCCTAATATATTTGATTGAAGCTAACTTTCCGGTAGTGTCTCCTTTTGTCAGCTGTCACCAATGGTTCAGACATGTTTTTCACATTTGCTCAATTTTCTTTTAAAATTATTTCTAGAGCGATTAACAGTAAGTAAAGTTCTGCATTAGGGATGAATGTACAAAACATTCCTTTACTTTAGGAAGTTCGGAAACGTAGGATAAAATAAAACAATCAATGTAATAAGAACATGGTATCACTTGGAAACCTCTTTCGTACATTCACAGCGTATATGGAATTCAGAAAATCACATTTCCTGTTAATCACAGAGCAACTTTTCTCCGAATTTTTAAAAATTTTCTATCGATACCTGGCATTGGCGGTCACATTTCAAAGCGACAGCTCTTGTATCAGCTCGAGATTGCCAGCACGCAGGAAAAGTCATTTTCTGATAACGGGCAGCCTTTAGCAGTTCTTGGAAAGGGAGGGGAGAGCTAGAAAACTCTGGCGTTCTCACCCAGTTTGCTTTGCGGAAAGCTTCACGGCGAAGAGAGAAACAAAACGTCTTCAGAGGTATAGTATTACGGAAGTATCACTGGTTAAGTTTGTGTATTTTGTAAGTATTCGTATAAACCATACTTTTTTCAATCCCAACCTTTACTATACAAAAGAAGTTTCTAATTTATGAGGTATAAAAGTATATTTAAATAGAATTTATATGATTTTGAATGCTATTCCGAAACTTCTTTAACTTGATAGAAAATGAAGAAGATAATCGTCATTCCACCATCAACTATCCAATATTTTGAAATAAAACGTTCAAAATCGAAATGTTCAACGGTGTTGCTAATTTTAAACAATGGAAATACTTTTACACGTTCATTCACTACACTACCACACATTCCAGTATACCAATCGGAAGTAAAGAGGTTGTCTCGGTAGGGGTAATGCCTCGCTGGGGGCGATACCTGATGTGGGAAATTCCCCGAAAGCCGTAGAAAATTCTCCGAAAGCTGATGTACGGGTCGGCACCAGATCTCATCATACAATCGAAGAACATCGCCACCTCCCGAGATATAACATTGAATACCCTAAAGGAATTAATGAGCATCGCAGTTGACATGCCCGGAAACAGAAATCATTGGATAATCACAAAAATTCCATTTCTATTTATTAAAATGAATTCTGAGAATGGTTTTATTCCCTGAAACCAAGCATCTATTTTGACCGAAAACAGCTCACTGTTTTCCAAAAGCTTCGGAAGGTCTCGTTTATATAGAAGATTTAACCAAAAAATATAAACATTAAACGCAAAAATATAAGTTTTGATAATGAATTTTGGTTATGGCCGATTTCAAAACAGTCCTTCTACTGTGCTTTACATGAGTAAATAAGGCTTAGAGGCTTCTACTTCCGAATCCATCCGGAAGGAAGAAGTTCTGGATTCAGTTGAGGCGGAGCTTAGAGGCAGTGCGCTTCGGCAGCGAGAGACTACAAATTGCGGCTGTCATGCGCAAATACCTCGTAACGCCCACCTTGCGTTCTGCGCCTAACTGCTAAGCGAGGAAACAGTCCCCTCCATCGCCGCAAAGCGTCATATCCTGCCGCTACACTTAGCAATACTCAGCATATAGGTCGTGCCGGGCAGCCTTTGGTCTGACCTGCATCTCCGTACTGCCTGTTTCCGTTCCTCAGTCCTCTTTGTTCAAGTCAGGGTTGCCAGATTGGGGGATTTTGTCGCCAAAATGGAGATTTTGTTTGTTGTGGTGAAATAATGGAGAACTGAGTTTTTTTCGGTTCTTTTTTCGTTTTTTTTTCGAGGATTTTTTCGGGGGAAATTATTTTCATTTGGTGTCCACATAGAAAAATTATTCTCTCAATTATTGTCAATAAAAAAGATACAATAGACGTTATTCTCTCTAATTTTTTTGTATCAAAAAGAGAAAAATAAACGACAGGTATAGAGAAAGAAAAACACGAGAAAAGCGAAGATATAGGGCTTTGAACAGCTCAAAAGATAATTGATTTATTTGAATATAAGGAGACAACCAATGTAATCGTCAAGGGCAGCTCATATCGTTGGTTCATAATTTGGAGAGTATTTTTAGTTTCATATATGGGGAATTTTGTTTCCTTGGATTTCATTTCATTTTATTTGGGGAAACTCTGCAGAAGTGTTGGGGATAGATCTCACAACACACTTGGCAAACAGGTTTCTGTTGATGTCTTAAGTAAGCAATTCTCTGTAACGTTATTAGTTTGTTTTAGTAAGTATCATTAAACTTACTATAACATTTAAATTAAAATTGATTATCAGACCATGGAGGTGAAAATTATAAATCATCCTCTTAACAAAATGATTATGCAGATATGGCAGTGAAGTGATGTCGGTTCGTGACAACGATAACAGTTATTTACGAGCGGTGAAAATTACATTTTATTTTGCGAACAGAAAATGTGTTAGACACGAGAGAGACAGGCCAAATGGTGCTATCCTTAGAGCCAAATAAAATCACTTTTACTTTGTGTACCCGACCCTAAAGCTTTGTAGATCGGACGACCTAATTCGTGTTCCAGCTGAATATAATGGTCGATGCCGATCATTGTCGATATGAGAATTTTATATATCCGTTGATCTGATATGTGATTTACAAGCTTTCTTCCATTAATTTCAGGCATCTAGCGGACTGTTAAACAACAGAACAGGACACATTGTTCGCTTTCCGGGGTGAGCCGCGTCTCGGTCAATTGTGCTGACGTTTCGGCCATCTTGCTGTGGCCTACTTCAGAGCTATACTGCTGATCGCCTATCGTCAGCTATATAGGTGTTGTGGTAAGATATCTTTGGCATTTTTAAAATAATTAAAGATTTTGTCATTGCCAACAATGTTTTTTAATTCAATAGCAGCTTTCGATGGCTTAGCCATCATCATCAGTTTTCTGCTAGATGGAAGCCACAAAACGACTAGGTAGTCGTTTTGTGGCTTCCATCTAGCAGAAAACTGATGATGATGGCTAAGCCAGCGAAAGCTGCTATTGAATTAAAAAACATTGTTGGCAATGACAACATCTTTAATTATCGTCAGCTAGTATAGCTCTCATGTGCCACATCAGAAGTATAGCTCTGAAGAAGGCCACAGCAAGATTACCGAAACTGTAATAGACTATCAAACGATGAAAAAGGCTCACTTGTAAGTGTCAAGCACTTGCAGGTTTAAATATCTAAAACAGCTTGTTGATAGACACACATTCGTTTACATAAGATATTATAATCGTAATCTCAATTTGGCTTCTAATGATCATGTTTTGGTCACGTTCATATCGAGTAATAAATAGTTTTACTCATTGTGAAGTTTCGATCCATGTCTTCTATAGAAGGTTGCACAATGCACAACTACTGGTGCTAAATAATTGCACATCCTTAATCGTACTAGTTAGTTTCCTTATCTCTAAAGTCTGAATTATTTTTTTAGTTTAGCTCCTCTCTCTTCTCAGCTGCTACATTGCGGTCTCTCGCAGTTCGTCTCTTCTCTAGGGCATTCCTAGTAAAGAACACTTACACGCTCCCCGAATAACGCAGAGACCTACCTCGGCCATGTTCCTTTACATATGTATCTATTGTCCCTTCGTCCCATCTCGATTCGTGTATTGTTGTTCCGGTTGTAAACATGTTTCGTTATTACACTCACAGATCTCTTCTCACACACCGTTGCCTATCAGGTCAAGAATAAATGGCAGGATTATGGGAAGGATGTATTACACGAGTGATAGAGTATGCTCCCACATTACAAACACAACATCACACTTGCCTAACGGGGATTTTAAACCCACAGTCTTAGTGTGTATGCAGCTAGGCTCACAGGCTCCACGCCCCTACTCTTCTGACGAATCTTCTGGCCGTACGATTAGTAAACGTGTTACGATGTATGTAACATAATGATTTAATAAAACTAACATTATAACAAACTGATCGTTCAATGTACACTGTAATGTCCTTTTGAGCATTGAAACTATGTATTTGAAGGACACTCAGGGCTTTGAAGGTTGTTTATAGCAACAATGCAAACGAAGGAAATTGAGCATCAAAGCGTATCATCAGCTCTCTCGATGATGAAAAAGTCCTCAAAATTACACAAAACTAAAGAAATTCTCAGAAAATTATTTAGAACATACTATTTGCAGCACGTATCAATGAATTGAATGATTTAATTTACTTTCATGTTCTATTTATATCGAAACAATGTTTACAAAAAACTTGTTTTGTGTTTTTAACGTTTTCTCAATTTCGTGTCCTTTAATTGTACATTACCAATATCTTTTAAGAATATAATAGAAAGTTAAACCTGTTTCTTTATGGAAGTTTTTATTTATAATTTGAATAATTTGAATCAGTTTGTGACAAACTGTTATTTCAGCTTTTCTGAAAATTTCTAATTATTTAATATTTTCTAATATATAGTTGTGATAATATCCTAAAACTGTTTAAGATGTATTAGAATTAGATTGTCAATTTTTAGAGCAAATAAATTAAAAAGATTGTTGTTTTTGGAAACTATAGTACTGAACGATTTAAACTTGAATGAAACACAACCCTTCAAACAAAATCGCAATCTAATAATATGCAAATGAAATACGTATCTTACGAAAAGTTTACGAGTTCCATAAATTAAAAAAAAATATTGATTCTAATGTGAAGAACAAGTAGTACAAATAATAGTGTATATCTCCAAAAAAAATAATTTAAAAACATCCTGATAAAAATCAACATGGTGCAGCGTATTGGAGAACGAGGTTAGTAATAAAAATTTAATATATAAAAAACGGAGTGCATGGTTTGTAACAAATTATTTCCACTAGATGTGCAGACATTAAGAAAACTGCTGCCTCAATAACTTAGCGCTCAACGACACCTTGAGGTCAAAAGACGTCGCTGTTGCCAAGTCTCCCACATTACACCGAATTGGCATCATTCATACTCGCCACTAACACAATTAATCGTGATACGAACAAAAAGAGCGGGGTCCACTTAGCCGTTATTTACGGCGGTACGTGCGCAGCCACCATGAGAGAGATGCGCTGCGAAGTCCCATTACCACGAACCACCGCCCTCCGCGCCATCTGCTTTAACGGCCTCCGCAGGAGAGCCCGACGTACTACCGCCTGCCCAGCACGCGCCGTGGATTCAAACGGCTTCGAGATCATCGTTCCTTCTCACTTCATGGCGCAGTCTGAATCTATTCTCCTACAAGCAATTGATCTATTAAGCATGCGCATAGCTATTAACATACCTAGAAATGTTATGAGTGTTTTTATTGCCGATGCCAAAAGTTAAAAATCAAGGCGAAGCGTAACAGAGTCGAGATTTTTATTCTGGACGAGGCAGTAATAACATTGTAACATTTAGTGGTAAGTTCAGAGTTTAATTGGACACCATCAAATCTCAATTTTTTTAAAGAAAATTTATGACATTACTGTGATATGAAACACATGAATTCTGTTGTTGTGGCACGATAATCAATATTGTTGGGTATTGCTTGCGATATATCTATTTCAATAAGACACTTGTATACCGTAGCTCGAGGAAGATGACTGAAGACGATGAAGACGCTGAAAATTCGTCTGTACTCAAGAAATTTTGGATGCAGCTGTGGACGCCAAGCGAGACTTAATCCCTGAAAAATCTGAAGTACGATACGAGAAGGCATACGAAGAATTTAAAACTTGGCAATTACAAAATCACGTAGCCGTGATTACAGAAGATGTAATGAATGTGTGATTGTTTATTTAGGTTACTAAGTATGTTAAAACCTGTTGCTAAGGATTTTAAAGTTCTTGACCTACAGGTACGTACAAGTGCACTTAACAAACTTATAGGATTGCATGTTAACACGGGTGAAAGACGCAAGTGACCGATCAACAAAATTAAAATATTGACAAATAATACAAATGAGTTTGGAAAGTCTTATTCAATTATTTTTTACTTCAGTAATATTGTAATGTAAATAAATGCTAGAAAGACAATTTAATCACATTATATTGACCCATATATGACATAGTAGTTTTAATACTCTCGTCAAAGTTGTTTGGCCAAGAAATTGATCTGGGCTGTCCGGGTGAGGCCGCGTCGAAGGTTGAAGTGTTGATGTTTCGACCGACATCGCAGTCCTCTTCAGGGCTCCTGCTCCCTGAGGACTGCGATATGTCGGCCGAAACGTCGGCAACTCAGCCTTCGACGCGGCGTCACCCGGACAGCCCAGATCATGACTCTGGCCGCTGAAACCTACGATATTATTTGGCCAAGAAATTGTTTCATTATTATATTTAAAGTTTAAAAATGTTATAGATCGTTAAATTTTTCGTGTTTTGTGAAATTCTTTCATTTACTTTGTACATCAGAATAAGAACAATGTAAAATTTAAAAAAATATTCATGACGAAATCCCCTGGCAAATGCTCAAGTAATTTCTGTTATGGAAGGTTTTGTGTACAAAATATTAACAGAAAGGCAACAGAATATGTGTACAAACAATAAATTTATTGCATGGATAAGAATGTACTTTATTAAAATTGGAGAGTAAACCTAGTGAAATAGTTTTATACATTATTATAGAACTATAGTACTAGTAAAAAATTAACTGTATGATAAAAATTATCTTTCGACTATATTTCGACTAAATTCCTTTTAATAATAAAAGAACTCGAAGTTCTTCTTACCATTGGATATAATACTCTCTATAAAGCGTAAAAATAAAATAACAATTTCAAAATGTTGACTATGTAGTATTAATCTTGTTTATTTTGCCATAAATGTGGTATTCTTCACAACCTTTCGGATTAAGTTTCTTTGGGCAATACTGTAGACCAGAATATAGAAATAGATTAAGCAAATACTTTCAGCTTTATTGAAAAAGAGAAATATAATTATTTAAAACTTAAATGCAGATGCTGCGAAACCTAATCATTAACAACAAAAAAATCGTAAACTAACGATACTACGTACAAGGCGATGACTCATTCGTAGTTCAGAATGGCGACTGCGAAATTTTGCAGAAACAAAACTGACCTAGATCTCAATTCCTGATTCCAGAGTTGCCCCGACGGCCAAAGCATGGCACTCCCTGCGGCCTTTCGGCGTCGTCATTGGAAAAATAAATTCAGGAAACGATCCGGCAGCGCGCATTCCACCCGGCACCACTAAGGCGTCCTCGGAAAAGACCGGTCAATAACACTCGTTCACGAGGGCGTTTAACCCGTTTAAACTCGCAACGTTTACCAGTCGTACCTTTAGGCCACCGGGAGAGGTGGGTAAGATCATCAACTAATATCACTGCAGTGCCTCTGAACGGGAGGTTCTATGAGTCAATTCCCGACGGTGACTAAATAGCTAGTACGTCGAATTCAGTAGCTATCAGCAGGATAATTCTACCAGCAGCAATACCGTAACAAACGGGGCTCGGTCAGCGCGCGATCTTTCCTATCTCTCCCTTACCTATCCTTACCCCCCTACATACACACACTTACACTAACTAGCACTATACTACCTCACATGCCGGGAGACCGGTTGGGAGTTTACAGCTTGTTCCGGTTGGGGTGGTGCCCCGTTGGTGGGAATACCTGGTTGGGGAAAACCCCGCTAGCTGACAGTAGGTCGACGCCGGATTTCACCCACCAGAAGGGGAGGAACACCTCCACCTCACGAGAAAAAAACATACACTACAATTAAGGGACTAGTAACTTTAGCTGTTAACGCTCCCGGAATCACTAATCAATCAAACCTTTACGCTTGTATGGGATGTTGCATATGGTGAATAGTGTACCTTTATAGAATTTCTACATTTAACTATGCATTACTGAAAAGGGTAATCATTTCGGAAACGACCCCATGGGAAAACGTGTACTTTTCGAATGAGAATATTATTATTAAAAAGAAAAATACAATTGAAACTATTTCACGCAAAACGTAACAATAATACATGTTACAATAACAAATAAAATTATTAGAGAAAAGCATGTACCCTCTTCAGAAGAAATGAAATTGCGCTACAAATCACATGACATATCGTGAACTAAAAAATTGATGTCGAATGGCAGGATGTAGCGTAGCAGGTGCCCAAGTATTTTGCGTGGAATGCAAAGTGTATTTGTAAATTGTGGGTTACAGAAACTGTTTAATCCTTAAGACCGTGCGTTGGCGCTGGCTTGCTGCAGCTGCAGAGGTCGTTGCGTCCGGCAGATGAGTCGATATCTATTTTCTCTTTGTTTAACATTCTCTGTACTTTTGACTTCCTGTGTATGAAATTTGGTTGTCCTTACTCTTGCGTCGAAATACTGTTGTAATAGTCATCAATGAACAGGTTCAGGTAAAATTCTGGAAATTTTGTATTTAAATACCTTTCCAAAATATTTTGTAAATTAGTATTTGAATACATACTCAAAGTACAAAAAGTTTTTGATGTTTGACAAACGCATACATCTTTAAAATAATTGATGTATGACTCAAACTACAAAAAATTATTGTATTAAATATTGTAATTGCTATTATATGGTAATTGTCAATTACAATAAATAATTAATTGACAGTCATTGAATTTTCTAAGCAATAAATATTATGTTTACAAAGAACCTTTTAAGTTAATTTTACAGTTTTAATTGAGACAAACTGCTCTCAGTGATTTTCTATAATGACGCATTTCAAATACAAATATTTAAATACTACCCAATCTTGAAAACACGTATTCCAAGAATTATAATATATTTACATTCAGATGATTTATCTTTATGAAATTAAGCCAAAAAATCATTAAAAGCTAACAAAAATGGGTTGATTCTTTCACGAACTTTGACATAAAGAAAAATCTAAGATTTTTATTTTTATTAGTGTTTTAAGTATTTTTGTAAATACAGTTAATATGCATTTGACTTTATCTCCAAAATGCATGTTCAATGAACTCAGAAAACAGATTTTTAAATACAAAATGTATTTAAAATACGTATTTCAAGTACAAGTACAGTAAACACGCGTTAGCACGAACTCACTTAACACGAAATTCAATTCGTCGTCAAACGAACATTTAGGTTCCGCCAAAGAAACGTAGTAATGAAATATTATATATATATATATATATATATATATGCCTTGAGGAAGGTCGCAGAATGGCGACGAAACATCGGCCCCTTCGCCGTGGACGCGGACAGCCAAGTAAATGCACCCAAGGTGCCGCCTGCGCCCGCCCGCTGCTCTGTTTTCTGCCATCCTCCTCCACAAGCTTCACTCGATCTTTCGGCCACTCCATCCCCTTCCCCTTCTTTGTCCTCTTAATAGACACACTCTCCCTCGAAATCGCATAATTTCATTTTGCGCTCATTCCCTGCAAGGTTAATTTTTCAATTAAAAATTCTTTCCTTGTTTTCGTATGTACAATCTATCTGCCATAATACTTAATATATTTTTGTAACCACATCTTGTCCGTATTATCAGATCTGTTGATGTTCGCGATGGAAAAGATTTTAAGTACTAAAAATATTGATACATATACAATACTTTTATTCTATTTATTACAAGCTTATTGTAACCCCGCAAACAATATCTTTAACTAAACATTTTATCCTATTTTTCGTCTCATCATCCTTCACCTCAAGAACTTCCATTGCCATTTACTCTGTAAAAATATGGAATAAAAATAGAAGATTCTCGTGTAACAAGCAAAGAAATAACAATATAAACCATAAATTTCCAAATTTGTTAGAATATATGTCCAAAAATCTGCTTACCATACGCCGCGTAATTACTTATTTTCTTGGATAAGCCCCATGCTTAGGGTTAACGAAATTACCACGAAATTTAATTTACTTGATATGCTCTTTTGTGGTGTGTTCACAAAATTTACATTCTTAAATAAGTCGTTATTTTAATGGTAGAGTGTATTTTTTGTGAGTGCTGATGAATGCCTTTATGTGTCATGTACCCGTACGACACAAAGCTTTGTAATCTCGGTGTGAGGGATATTTGAAAAAATGTGCTTCCCCTCATGTTTTGTGACTCATTATTTCGAAGAATTCAATACGTCAAAAAAGTAGATATGTCTGTTCTGAGGAGAAATCTTTTGGAAATGGATAATCAAGCATTCTTTCTGCAATAATGAACAGATTTTAAACAAATTCTTTCCATAATTTCAGAATATTTCACACGACCCTTTTTCCACACAAATATGGAAAAATAATAACATAATCAACGGAGTGAAAGTGTGTGTGACTGAAACGAATTTAACCTATAGTCAAGATGCTCTAATTTGCATGATCTGATCGTAGAGAAATATCTAACACGTTCATCATAATAGCAAATTTTCGAGGTAAACCAGGTTCTTTATTTCCATTATAATGCTTAGTATCTCTACAAACATTATACGTGCAATTTATTCTTAGATGTGCATGATCTACTACAGAATAGTTTTAATGGTGCAAATGCCACAATAGCTAATTAAATATAAGGCATTCCAGTTAATACCCACTGAATTATCCTCAATAAGTTCGTGAACAATATTTAAGCGTATTATGACTATTGTACTGAATGCGACAATTTTAATACAACAATGGTTAAAAATCCTACGTAGCAGTGATACAGAATATCATTATCAAAACGCATTTGTTTCGTGTTTATAGAAGTAATGAGTGATAAAATTGTGTTCCTGTTTGAACTAATCACGCACCGGTTGGAAAACGCCGGTCGTTAATTATATGTTATCTTCTTTAAAATCTTGTTCCAGAGGTAATATTTTATCGCTTTTTATAATTACTTTTCCAACTCCTACCCGCTTGGTAACTACAAGCAAGAGAGGAGACTATATTTAAAAATAATTTAATCAGTGATGAGTCAGTTAAATTATAGGCTAGTAATGCATTCCTTCATGCGACGTTTTCAGATCTAATGTAGGAACCTAAATACGTAATCTATGGTTGTTAACGCCTAGCGATACCACAAGAAAATGACATGAGTTTTAAATCATGAAACGTCTCCTTAAAAAATATTTTCATTTCTATTGTTTGAACAACGGAACAATATTCTACAAGTAAGATGATTCTACTTAAATACTACATCTCTTGTTGATTTGTTTAAAAACCATGAGTGGGAAAAATTAGTATTCGTAAAACGAAAAAGTTATGTTATTTTTCTTAATTTTTTCTCTATTTATGCACTAAATGAAAAAATTAAAATTATAGAGTTATCTAACAACACTAATCGTTATCAAATATGTTATGACTCAAAGTCTCAATCCTTTACAACAAGATAACAATAAGTGTAAAAATAAAAAACAAAACAAAAACTACAAAGAATTGTAAATAAATTAGGCATTAACAGTTAAAAATGTCATTATGTAATTGGTTTAACGTAAAAGCCAGCAGTTACTATCATTAATCAACTATCCAGTTTTAACTTTGTTTCAAAAGATCGTAAACTACTATGCGAAGATTTTTAAACGCCGCCTCACATCGTTTGCTCACAATTCAGAAATGCCTTTAGAGCAGAAAATACAAAGCGATTAATACAATTTAACAATAAGTAGCATCAAAAGCACGGTACACATCTCAAGATATGCGGTCACCATAATAATAATAATGATGTGACGCTCTGTAAAAAATTCAAGACGATTTTGAGAAAAATTTGAAAATGCGTTTGAGGCTTTATGTGAAAACAAAATCAAAAAGTGAATGTCTAACAAATTCACTAATTTTACAAGAAAAATATCTACAAATAAATATTTCGGATCTAAATATTACTTCTTAATATGAAACTGATGAATTGCCCTAAACAGAAATACAATTAAAATCATGAAGACATCACAATTAATTTTACAGACATATTTGGAAATAAAACGACTTCCCCAAGTCTTCTCTGTCGACGGACGTAAATATTATAGATTCAAAGGAGTTCCTGCGGGAACAAATCCACAGGGAAACTAATTATGTAGATTTCTTCGCAAAAGAAAACATATTTTCAGAAGTAATAAAGTAATTATGTAAATTTCTACACTAAGTAGATTTCGGGAAGTAATATTTTGACAATCCGCATTCTTCTTTTTAAAATAAATCATAAAATAATTTTTAAATAATTTTTAATTAAATAAATAATTTGTGTTCTTTAAATAATTGAACTTGGCTCGAGAAACAAATATTTAGCAATGAAAGTGAATATCATTTTTAACTTGAAATTCGGCTACGCAATTTCTTTCCTTTCTCCCACGCTTCAATGGATCCGCAAATTGGTGCGGTGCCAGACCCACATATTGTCTTCAGGAGCTTCTAATAGCTGGCAGTAAGAGCAGACAACGATGCCAAGCAAAGACGCCTTTTGCATTAAGACGTCACCCTAGAATAAGTATTTTTTTCTCTCTTCAGCATTCAGAAGAGATGTTTTCAACTGTGCCATCACGTTATTTCCCGTGTGTTCATAAAACACCAACTTTACGAAGAGCAAATGTTTCAGAGGTCATTCCGTTAGTTGGCAGTATTGTTCAACTCAAGTCAAGAAGTGATAAAACATAATGCATCTGTCATATATTTTTGGTTATTTAGTCACATCAACTTCTAGGTCATTAGCGACCACTATTGCTTGGAACGGTATGGTAACTGTGAGGATGACACGATATGATGATGATAGGGGGTAATAGGACGAACACAATACAACCATGCCCGAGGCGGGACTCCAACCCGCGATCCTTCGGTCCGAGATCGCTACGGCACTACTTCCTTAGCAATCTCAGCCACCGGATCGACTCTGTCATATTTTGAAATTATCAATTGGGAGTAAAATTAAAATTTTGGAAAGAAAAGATCTTAATTGTGTGTACCTGAGGGTGCAATAATTGCTTTAGCTTCCTAAGTTCAGGTTAGGAGGTTTAACAGACAAATGTGTTTGAATTTCTATCTGGTCCGATTTGGTTTCATTTCATTTTGCTTAAGTCTACGAAAAAAAGAATAAAGGATTAAAATCAGTTCACGGGATTGGTCGTTGTGGTTAAAGAAACAATTAGTTACGCCAACGTTTCGAAACTTTGGCGTAAATAATTCTTTCTCTAACCACATTGACCAAACCCCTGAACCAATTTTAATCCTTTGTCGTGATTATACAATGGTAAAAAAGAATCTATAGGCGATTGTGATAATTCAACAACTAAAATGCAAATAATGGCTTCTAAAAGTGCCAAGTACTTGTATGAAGAAGTCAATACAGCACACAATTTCATTCTCTCATTCCTACAAACGCTCTCGAATGCAAATGAACATATTGCCTTCGTAACGGGTAACTATGTTGGAAGTTACTGAAGACCATGATAATTTATCGTGTGCTGTTGAAGTTGAAAAACAGCTCTCTCCCTGCTCGGAGAGTCATACGTCGGGTCGAATATTTCAAGAGGAAAAGGAATTTACTGCTGCAATGGCGTATGTAATTGCAAATAGGCAACTTAAGTTTTTTACACGTGAAGGCTCTAGGTTCGAATCCCAACGGTGCTAGGATATTCGACATCAATAGAAAACACGATAAATTCAGTGGGGATAAGAATTCTACTGACCGGCTACTCTCACAGCCCTTTCAGTTGGTTGTCAGTTCAAAACAATATTTATTTATTCTAATAAGATCTGATGATGTTACACGGCTCTAAATAAAGTTTCGTTCATTTGCAAGAACTGAAAAATCATACTGAATTTCCAAATATTATTTGCCATTGTCAAAAGATGACTTAGATATCTCTCTGTAACATAACGACACTAGACCTGTTGTCAAACAACTAAAACAAACTTCCTACTTCTGCAGGCAGCTGGCATTTTAAGCAGATTTTAGAAATACCCAGTCTTCTAGTGAAAGTTCGATTGTACTGTAGTTTATGTTTTTACTTTCTCATATATGTAGTATAGATGAGGTTTTGTAATGCTGCAGGGATAATTACGTATTTTGAGCAAGAAAACATTTGTTGGGTCACTGATACCAAAAAACAAAAACGAACTCACAAGGCATTCTTAATATATGATTGTCACAATTTTCTCAATCTTCTTTAATAATGTCATTCACACTGAAAATGTTTAATTCGTTTCTAAAGTCTCTGCTTTTCTAGTGATCAAGACGTGTATAACCTGCTATGGTTCGAAGAAACTTCATTTCAGCGGATTCTAATCTTCTAAATCGGTCTTTAGTTAATGTGCAACATTCACTTCCATATAGCAGCATGGGTACAACTATTGTTTTGTAGTTTCATTATAGTTTCTTTTCTATTTTTCAAAGATCGAGCTATTGTGCCATAGAAGTGTAGAATATATACTTTATTGCTTAGCTATATTATCTAATTTATATATTGCTTCGTGTATTCTGTGAAGCGCGAAGCCCCCCTCTACAGAAAACAGGTAATCTTGTAGGATTCTTTAAACGTAACGTACCCCTCCTCATTCCCAAAACACCAAAATCTTTCAAGAACTCATTGTCACCACCAGTGTTAGTGCAATGTATATTAATGACTTTTACTAGGCGTCGTTGCTGCCTCCCATAGCTAATACACACAACATGACATTAAACAAACAGAAACGCATATTAATGCACCTTTGAAAAATAGAAAATATTTACTCCCATTCACACTTAAAATTTAAAGAAAACATTCTTTCACACTAGCGCACATTCATTTCCTTTTAAATTGCCATCTTTTGAATTTAATTTTTCCCCCTTTAAAAATTACACAACTTGGCCTTCTTACAATGTCGAAAAGTAAAGTACAAATAATTACTTCTCTTAGCGTTGAGTTCCGTAGCTTCATTCCACACATCCACCAACTATACCTGGTTCCACATTTGCCATTCCATATTACATCCATTTACATTTCTGCCAGCGACTTCCATTTGTATATCTCGATAATACCACACTTTATACGCTAACATGACGTCCTCCACATCCGAACCCAGTACATAAGCATTCTGTACCTCCATGCCCTATCAGGTCCGTGGGCATTCTGTCTTCGTTTTTTCCTAACTTCCTCGCGTGTGTGTTCGCGAAAACAAATACCGTCTTTATCTATCATTTGTACCTTGCATATTGTCCCTAAAATTGAATTTTCTCTTGTATTTTGTCTTGTGTCTTCTTTTACTCGATACGTAAATTACTTAGGTATTTTTTCTGTAATTACCATATGTTAAAATGTCTTTTTCTAGTCAGTTTTTAAAAAATTTTGCTTACACAGTTATTTCCCCCCTTCATTTGTCTCGTAATTAAGTTGTAATTTGTCTTGAATTTGTTTTCTAAAACCTAATGTAAACTCGTTTCTGATCATTCCAAAGTATTTATTTATCTAAACCAGTCTGATTAAATTAACGAAGTTTGTGAAATCCAGAATAATAAATAAATAAATGTTTCTGTGCTCACGAGCAGTCATTTGTAAATGAACAACATGGTTTTTCTATTAAAATATGTTTTGAAATTTGGTTTTGTGACGTGTCTATCTAGTTCGTCACAATTACATTGAATGTATCGATATGTACGTTCAATACCTCCTATTGTATTGAAACAAGGTCGCTTCTACAAACGTTTTCAAGCCAATGCACCATTTGCAGAGATTATATAGAGGATAATTATCGTATTTCCGTCCTCTCAAACGCTCAATTTCCGACTCCAATTTCGAACAGTTATTGAGCTGAATACGTTTTCTTACAGCGTCAATAATAGATGTAGTACATTTAAAAAAATAGGTCAAAGTTTGAAAAAGGTCGAAGCTGGGGATCAAATGTTTAAAAAAAACAAACTTTTTTTTGCCCTGTCCGCACACCTATGTTTTCATCGATGTACCAGGGGAGATGGTCGATGGTTCTACTATTCATTTTCAAGCCGAAATGAAAGACGTGTTAGAGTATAGGGTGTAATTCACATCGTACTGATAAGGGACTAGCAATACTTTACATTCAGCCAGTAGCGTTTCTAGTATTTACAAACGGATAGCAACTCCAAAGATAATTAAATTGTGCATGCGTCAGTATCGATAAACGTCTAACAAGAAAATCTCAGCATATTTGTTGAAGATGTCCCATCAGTGTTGGTAAGGCGTGAGTGCGAAACCGGAAGAGGAGTATGCAGGGGTGGGTCGAGAGAGGGCGAGGCAGCGAGATGCGATCGCAATGGGGATGTGTCGCCACGGGCGGTCTGAAAACCGAGTGACACACCGAATAAAAATGGGGCCGCGAGAGATACCCCTCAGGGGAAGAGCGTAGGAACGACTGCGAGCGAACTCTGTGCTTCCACGAGGAGCATCAAACCAGTGATTCAAAACGCATGTTCTAGTTATTTCAATTCGGTTGATAAAAACGGGAAATCATAAAGAAACTGTATTTCTTGAACTCGAGACGCAATGGAAAGAACGTTTTAACACACCTTCATTTATGCTATGAACTAATCTGTAGGTAATAATAATAATAATTATTATTATTACTATTATTATTATTACTATTATTATTATTATTATTATTATTATTATTACATCTCGTTTGGGGAAAGGCCTCCCTCCCACAAGGCGAAGAGAGCTCAAGGTACTATTTCCAGGTAACCATGCTCTGCCCTGAAGGGGTAGTTTGAAACTAAATTATTTCAGTTAAAACTATTTATTGCAAATACTTCAACATTATAGTTATAGAAAACCAGCCCTGAGGAAGGCCACGACAAGATGGTCGGCAACACAGCCTTCGAGGCGGCGTCACCCGGACTGCTAAGATGACGCACATGACTGGCCGCGGAAGCCTACGACTTCAAGCCTACGACATCACTTCAACATTTTGTTAATTTAATCTCTCATTATTAAGCACCGATTGTAAACAGTGTTCATCCAATCAATGTTTACTTTAGGCACTTTATTTATGGATGTTTCATTTCTTTCTTAAAGATTTTCTAAACATTTAATGTATTAATGTATTGTTTGCCCTTCTTGATACGCCTTCAAATGATGGCTGCATTTCGCTGTCCTCAATCAAAAATGACTGGCACCTGATCTAAATTCGTTACACCAACGAGATTTTGGCGACCAGATATTATTAAATGTTAGTGACCTGAAGCAACGGAAAGTGCTGATTGAACAAAATCAAACAATATGCTTTTTCAGCAAGTGACACGCATTGACACACTAAATTAACACTGCAATAAATATAACTTTTATTAGTATAGCGCTGCAATAAATTATTTTTTAACGTAGCCTTCACAAACACTGCAATAACAAACAGTAGTGTACATACAGTTCTTTCAGTGCCAAGATTATCATAGAAAGTTCAGTTACAAAAATCAAATCGAAAATAGCATATATAATTGAGGCGGTCTCTTCTCTGTAATTATTCTTTCGCATGACATCCGATGTGTCGAAAACAGTAACGTACTGAGTTTGAGAATCCAGTCGGTATGCCCCCAATAGCAGTACAGACAAAATAACACAAATCTTTCAGTCAAAATAAGTTAAGTAGAACTTAATTATTTCCGTATTATATCAGTGTTCCCGGATACCTAACAACGGCTATAGACCCTTCACATCAATGTAGTCTGCGTAATTTGCTTTCAATTTCTGCGCTCATTTAAAATTACTGATGTAGGAACATTCAACGAATTTTGAATTAATGATTATACTAAAAATGCGTTTTAATTTAGATTGTTGAAGCTGTTGTAAATAATGTTCTAAAGTTAACAGATCTTAATTCATTTCTTAATTACATACAGAACATTGAAGTTTTATTTTTTAATCTGCCTAAAGTGGCTGCAACAATTCATATTCAGTCATAAAAGAATCAAATGTGTGAAGATTGCATAAAAGTTTATGTTGGCATTACACGGTTTTTCTTTAAATTTCAATACAGTTTAAATTTTCATGTTTATTTCAATTAGTGTACAATTAACTGACGTTCGGCGTTTTAAAAAGAAAAAAATATCTAGGAATGTTTAAAAGCGACACCGCCATTTGAGAGAGATATTGGCACATTGGCACATCGCCAACCGCGGAAACATGTGTCGATGAACTGATGCTATCACCGATGACAGATGACGATGAACCGGATGTGTAATGGCAGATTAGTTGCGATTCAAGGCTCACAGGCAAGTTCCAATACGAGTCACAGAATGTCCTCAGAGGTCTGCTGGTCGGTTATCTCTTTTATTGGCATGTATTCACCACTCTGTAGGACAACCTGGTCGAGCAGATAGAAATAAATAAAAAAAGGCATATTTCTTTTGATCTTTTACTACCACAGGGACTTCATTTCAGAGACAACTAAACAAGTAAATACGCTGTGATGGATCTATTTTCATCAATTCTCTGTAGATATTACGTTTGTAAAGAAACTGAATATCAAACCAGGAAGCAAAATAACGTTTTAACGCATGTGCATGTGTTTGTGCATGGGTGTAACATACTACACGTTGATATAAACAAAAGATTACCCAAAAATGCAAGAGTAATATGAATAACTTCAAGTAAGTGAATAAATATCCATTACATACAGTCTGATAGAGTATTTTTTCTACGACTAATAAGCGTCATTGATGTACGTATGTATGTACTTGGCGCAACAGCCCGTGAACAGACTTAGGCCTACCGGCGACGTCCCTGCCTTGCAGCCTTGGGTTAAGGGGGTACGTGTGGTGAGCACGTAGACATCCCCACGCCGTATTCTGATCTTTTCAACCCGAGATGTGAATATCCTCAACGTCACACAGCAACATATACTGGAAGATAGCAAGGAAAACGCACACTATAATCTTCGTTCGACCGGGAATCGAACCCGGGGCCGCGTAAATAAGCGCCATTATAAGCTACAGTTTTATTTTGAACGGTTTTATATACAAGGTTTGTCTCAAAGCAATATGTTGTCTTTTTTCTAATGCGTCTGTAAGGCGGCGTTACTGGTTTGTATAGGGTAAGGAAGAGTTTAGATTTCCAACGGTTTCAAGCTCAGTTGTTTTCGGGCCCTAGTGTGGTTAGAAACCTGTCCGTTTGTGCGGTCCTGTAGTACACGCTTCGTACGTATGGAAATTTATTTGGGTCAAAAATTTGCGATCTAGATATTCATGAAGCTTTAAAAGGCCCCAGAGGACGTTCTCGAGACAATCCTGTTTTGGACACTTATCACCGGGGGCAAGACGTAGACGATCTTCGAGTTAGATCCGCAAAAAAGGGGCACAGGTTTCAGTAGAATGCCAAGAATTTGAATGAGAAAGAAACCAATCCAAACTTACGAAAAAAATAAAAATTGTTTGAATGCCTATGCAGGATGCAGAAGAACATTAAGTTACCTAATGAGTACTAAAAATGTAACCTTATATAAGGTGTAAACAAAGGAAAAAATACTTGTTTGTAGTAAGCGATGAATGTAAATTTAAATTTGCGACGTATGCAAAGAACGATATGGAACGTAAGTAAATAATGCTAAGTGATGCGTGTAAATAATACTAAGGGATGCGTGTAAATACTCCTAAGTGATGCGTGTAAAAATCGTAAGTGATGCTTGTAAAAATCGTAAGTGATGCGTGTAAAAATCGTAAGTGATGCATGTAAAAATCGTAAGTGATGCTTGTAAAAATCGTAAGTGATGCTTGTAAAAATCGTAAGTGAAGCGTGTAAAAATCGTAAGCGAAGCGTGTAAAAATCGTAAGCGATGCGTGTAAAAATCGTAAGCGATGCCTGTAAAAATCGTAAGTGATGCCTGTAAAAATCGTAAGTGATGCGTGTAAAAATCGTAAGCGATACGTGTAAGAATCGTAAGCGATGCGTGCAAAAATCGTAAGCGATGCGTGTAAAAATCGTAAGCGATGCGTGTAAAAATCGTAAGTGATGCGTTTAAAAATCGTAAGTGACGCGTTTAAAAAACGTGGAAATAATACAAATAATGCGTGTAAATAATGCAAGTGAAGCGTGTAAATAATGCAAGTGATGCGTGTAAATAATGAAAGTGATGCGTGTAAATAATGAAAGTGATGCGTGTAATAATGCAAGTGATGCGTGTAATAATGCAAGTGATGCGTGTAAAAAATGCAAGTGATGCGTGTAAAAAATGCAAGTGATGCGTGTAATAATGCAAGTGATGCGTGTAAATAATGCAAGTGATGCGTGTATAATGCAAGTGATGCGTGATTAGTATTCAAGTGATCTTAATATAAGTGATGCCGTGTAATAATTGCAGTATGCGTGTAATATTAATGACGTGTAATAATAATTGTAAGCAAGTGGATTAAACGATGTATCAGTGTGCATATGCAGTGATGCTGAATAATGCAATGATGCGTGTAATAATGCAAGTGATGCGTGTAATAATCAAGTGATGCGTGTACATAATCTGTCATTAAATGCAGTGATGCGTAAAATGGGTGACTGAAATATTCAGTTGATGCGTGTAAATAATTCAAGTGAGCTATATGCAGTGCGTGTAAATAATTCGATGAAAAGCATGATGCGCCTGTAATAATAGTGCCGTTAAATGCAATGAATGCGTGAAAATAATCAAGTGATGCGTGTAAATAATTCAGTGATGCGTGTATAAGCAAGTGATGAATTCAAGTGAGCTTAATGCAGTGGTGTAAATAATGCAAGTGATGCGTGGATAATAATGCAAAGGAGCCGTGTAATAATGCAAGTGAGTCGTGTAAAGTAATTCAAGAGTCGTGTAAAGTAATTCAAAGTGATGCGTGTAATATGAAGTGATCGCGAAAGAATGATGCCGTCTGTATAATGCAAGTGATGCGGTGTAATTATATTCAAGTGATTGCGTATATGCATGTGTAAAATAATTCAAGTGATTGCGTGTAAATAATCAAGTGATGCGTATATAATGCAAGTGATTGCGTGTAAAATATTCAATGATCGGTATCAATAATGCAAGTGATGCGTGTAATAATGCAAAGTGATGCGTTTATAATAATTCAGTGATGCGTTGATATATAATGCAATGTGATGCGTGTAATAATGCAAGTGATGCGTGTAAATAATTCAACGTGATGCGTGTAATAATGCAGTGATGCGTGTAATAATGCAAGTGATGCGTAATAATGCAAGTGATGCGTGTAAATAATGCAAGTGATGCGTGTAAAAATCAATGCATGCGTGTATAGCAAGTGCGGTAAATAATCAGTGATGCGTGTAATATGCAGTGATGCGTGTAAATAATGCAAAATGTTGCGTTATAATAATCTTGATGCGTGTAATAATGCAAGTGATGCGTGTAAATAATGCAAGTGATGCGTATAATAATGCTAGTGATGTGTGTAATAATGTTAGTGAAGCGTGTAATAATGCAAGTGATGCGTGTGAATAACGCTAAATGATGCGTTTAATAATGCTGTATGATTCATTTAAATAATGATATGTGATGCATGCAAATAATCACATGTGGGCATGTAAATAATTATGTAATGGATGAAGTAAATAATGTAAGATGAAGATGTGGTTTAAGAATGACCACTTGTTTTTTATGTCAAATTACTTAACATTAATGAGGTCTCTGATGACCAGTGTAGCTATATAAACGACCTAAAATAAAAATTTAAAAAGATGGTGGTAGAGCGTGGAGTGGCCCATCTTAGCGTATCTCCAGTGCATCGCGCGTGGAAGTGTCTCTTTGCCTTTTTTAATCAAATGTGACAGTGCACAGTCAGTTCGTGTCTTCTGGACAGGACGTTAACTCCCATTTCTACACAAAAAGGGGCTCTAGAGGATGGAAAACAAGAAAAAAACTTGACGAAAGGAGATCAGCGCTTTGAGGATACTTCGCCACGACAACGTGCCGGTCCACATCGCCTTCATTGTCACAGACAACCTGATCCGCAATGGGGGGGGGGAACGCTTCCACAATCGCCCTATAGCCCCGACATTACTCCGGAGGACGTGTTTTTGTTCCCTGGGCAGAGAAGGATCACAAACAGAACGCGTTTCAAGACTTTAGGCAACATCGAAACGAGGTACAACGAGGGTTCTAAAGGAATTTTTCGCCGAGGTCTTCCTGAGAGTGTACGAAGCATGGAAATCGTCAGGATAAAGTGTATCTACTCGCAAGTGTCATAGTTAGAAGAATGTTAAGTTCCAGTACCTATCTGATTAATAAGTTTTATTTTTTTTAATGCGACGCATTACTTTTTGAACATACCTAGTAGGTGGTTTGCTGAGCTATATAACCGCACCAACGCCACCTAGCGAACTTATCTAAGTCTCCCATGTGGTGTTAGTTACGCAAAAGCACAGTCCGACTTCAAACAAACTCTATGCAAATCAAGTAAAAAGGTAAGAAAAAAAAATTAACTAAATAAAGAAATGTCAAAGGTTACAACTTATTTTTATTTCTTACCAGCTCAATATCTGATACAAACAATCAGTCATCTGATTCTTTTCTGAGTTTTGGAATGAGAAGAGAGCATGCGTGATTTATCGTCATAATACCATGGGTTGTCTCGGGACAGTAATACACACAATCCAACGAAAATTTAATAGAACGATGATCAATGAGCGATTACTTCTCAACTGTAAACTCTGTGGTTGGTCAAACATCTGTACTCGGACGAAGCCATATCGCACTGATTATCATTAAGAAACGAGCTGCCTATATCATTCGACATCTATACTACACGAGTAGAAAAAATATTTCGAAATAAATTTTGTGTAGAGGTATTGAAGCCTTGCCTGACACAACAATATAGAGACCCAAAAAGACGTTTTTTATTGATAGCTCTGTGCTTAGAATAGCTGTAAATAAGATGTGTCAATTTTCATGTTTCAATTTTCAGTTGAACTGGGCTGAAAAAATTATTTTAAAAAATCAAAATGTTTGGTGCTATTTTATTGGAAATTCTTTTGAAATCATGATAATTTTCTATTGGATCATCAAATTATTTCAAAAAATAAATGAAAAAAAGCTTTTTGATATTTAGGAATGATTTAAGGGGTTAGGGAGTTGGAAAACATTGAGCTGCTATAACGTTGGAGTTTGAGTCAAGAGTTACTGTTCAAAATATTTTATTTCGTTTAGCTTGGACGCAGTTTAACTATCTTATTCTGCAAGAACTCTTTCAGAGTAACTATTGTGACACAAAATCAGTACTTTAAAGAAAAAAACGTTAACACAGTTCCATTTCAAGCACAGAACATCAATTTTTCATACGGTAAAACGGATATCTCAAGAAATCACTACGCTATAAGCAGAAATAAATTTTCAGCCCGAATTATGAATGAAAATCTAGAAACGGAAATTTATTTGAAAATATCCCAGCAATGATTACGATCATGTCAATTGGATCTAAGAAACATGAATTCAAAAAATAGAAATTTAAGGTTTGAGAGTTTAAAATCTAAGTTTCCTTGACACAGTGGCATACAACATATACCTTATTCTTACTGCATAACATTAATTTGAGTCCACTTTTTCACGCGCAGAATTTGCTTACGTTAGTGTTTTTTATATATAAGCTTCAATCAAACGATATAATAAATTCTTCGGAAGCATTTTTAACTTAAATAATCTCCTTGTTTTTAGTTTTTTCGAGAGTAATAGAATGAGATACTCACTTCATTGAATCGCGTAAAGATTGACACTATATTTTATCATTTAATTAAAATAATTTTATTATTTTTTCTTCTTGTGGAACATTATGTCAATAAATCGATATAAATATAAAAGCGTAAATTTGTGTGTTTTCAATGTTGCTTTGCTGCCTCATTCAAATAAAATGCATTACTCTTGCCAATTTGGCGGCTGTCCCAGTAGCTAAACAATCTCATTCATGTCTGCCTTTTCTTCTCTCTTCTATTTTGCTCTTGTTTCCTCGACGAGGAAATTGGTGGGTGTATTCCGGAGCTGTTAGCATACGGGTATAAACTTTACAGTCCTCATTCGACCGCTTTGAGCAAACAGTAAAATCAACCCGTTGTGTACGTTGAAAGAACAAGGCTGTAAGAGAATGGTACTTTCAGGACGTTAAATAATCCAAGAGTTCGACGGCGCTTGGAGAGTCGGTTTATCTCGCAGCGGATTCTATACGACAGTCAAGGACCCCAGACCCTTGTTCATATTTAAAAGTAGGTCCATTTTTCTTGAACAGAAAATCAAGTAGGAATAATAAATGAGATTGAAGTTTTCTTGAATAATATATTTTTCTCTGTCTCTCTCTATCCCTATATATATATATATATATATAGTATATATATATATATATATATATATATATATATTATATAATATATATATATATGGATGTCAGTTTGTTCGAGATCGATAAACTCTTCGTAACTCTGCATGACCAGTTAAATGCAAAAGCCAATCCACTTGGGCTTCATTGCTGTGGCGGTGTTTCCGTGTGACGCGTGGCGGGGCAAGGCCCAAGGAGGAGAGAGAGAAAAGAGAGAGAAAGAGAGAGAGTAGGAGAAAGAGAGAGAGAAATCGAGAGAGAGAGAAAAGAGAGAGAAAGAGGAAAGAGAGAGAAAGAGAAGAGAGGAAAGAGAGAGAGTAGAAAGAGAGAGAGAGAAAGAGAGAGAGGAGAAAAGAGAGAGAGAGAAGAGAGAGAGAGAAGAGAGAGGAGAAGAGGAGAGGAGAGAGAAAGAGAGAGATAGAGAAGAGAGAGAGAGAGAAAGGAGAGAGAGAGAAAGAGAGAGAGAGAGAGAGAAAGAGAGAGAGGAGAGAAAGAGAGAGAAGAGAGAGAGAAAGAGAGAAGAAAGAGAGGAGAGTGAGACAAGAGAGAGAGAGAAAAGAGAGAGAAGAGAAGAGAGAAGAGAGAGAGACAAGAGGAGGAGAGAAAAGAGAGAGAGAGAAAGAGAGAGAGAGAAAAAGACGAGAGAAAGAGAGAGAGAGAGGAAAGAGAGGAGAGAAAGAGAGAGAGAGGAAAGGAGAGAGAGAAAAGAAGAGCGAGAAAGAGAAGAGAGAAAGAAGAGAGAAGAAGAAAGAGAGAGAGAGGAAAGAGAGAGAGAGAAAGAGAGAGAGGAGAAAGAGAGAGAGAGAGAAGAGAGAGAGAAGAGAAAGAGAAGAGAAAAGAAAGAGAGAAAAGAGAAGGAGAAAGAGAGAGAAAGAAAGAGAGAAAGAGCGAGAAAGACAAGAGAGAAAGAGATAGAAAGAGAGAGAGGAGAAAGAGGCAGAGAGAGAGAAGAGAGAGAGAGAGAAAGAGAGAGAGACGAAAGAGAGAGAGAAAGAGAAAAGAGAGAAGAGAAAGGAGAGAGAGAGAAAGAGAGCGAGACGCAAAGAAAGAGAGGAGGAGAAAGAGAGAGAGAAAAGAGAGAAGAGCAAAAAGAGAGAGAGACAAAGAGAAGAGAGAAAGAGAGAGAGAAAAAGAGAGAGAGAAAAAGAACGAGAAAAGAAAGAGTAGAAAAAAGAAAGAGCGAAAAAGAAAGAGAGAAAAAAGAAAGAGAGAAAAAGAAAGAAGAGAAAGAAAGAGATAGAAAAAGAAAAGAGAAAAAGAAAGAGAGAAAAACGAAACAGAGAGAAAGAGAGAGAAAGAGAGAGAAAAAGAGAGATGAAAGAGAGAGAAAGAGAGAGCAATGAGAGAGAAAAGAGAGAGAAAAGAGAGAGAAGAGAGAGAAAGAGAGAAAAGAAGAGAGAGAAAAGAGAAGAGAGAAGAAGAGAAAGAGAAGAAAAGAGGAGAGGAAAGAAGAAAGACGGAAAGAAGAGAAAGAGAGAGAAAGAGAGAGGAAATGAGAGAGAAAAAACAGAGAGGAGAAAGAGAGAGAAGAGAGAGAAAGAGAGAGAAAGAGAGAGAAACGAGAGAGAAAGAGAGAGAAAGAAGCAGAAAGAAAGAAGAGAAGAAAGAGAGAGAAGAGAGAGAAAGAGAGGAGAAAAGAGAAAAGAGAAAAGAGAGAGAAAGAGAGAGAAAGAGAGAGGAAAGAGAGCAGAAAAGAAAGGGAAGAGAGAGAAATGAGAGAGAAGAGAGAGAAAGAGAGAGAAAGAGAGAGAGAGAGAGAAAGAGAAGAGAAAGAGAGAGAAGAGAAGAGAGAGAGAGAAAGAGAGACGAGAGCACAAGAGAGAGAACGAGAAAGAGAGAGAGAGAAGAGAGAGAGAGAAAGAGAGGAGAGAAAGAGAGAGAGAGACGAGAGAGAGAGAAAGAGAGAGAGAGAAAAGAGAGAGAGAAAGAGAGAGAAAGGAGAGAGAAAGAGAGAGAGAACGAGAGAGAAGCGAGAGAGAAAGAGAGCAGAACAAGAAGAGAGAGAAAGAGAGAGAAAGAGAAGAGAGAAGAGAGAGAAGAAGCGAGAAAGAGAGAGAGAGAGAAGAAAGAGAAGGAGAGAGAAAGCAAAGAGAGAGAGAAAAGAAAGAAGAGAGAGAAAGAAGAGAGAAAAGAAAGGAGAAAAAGAAAGAGAGTAAAGAAGAAAGACAGAGGAAAGAGAGAGAGAGAAGAGAGAAAGAGAGAGAAAGAGAGAGGAAAAGAGAGAGGAAAGAGAGAGAAAAGAGAGAAGAGAGAGAAAGAGAGAGAAAGAGAGAGAAAGAGAGAGAAAGAGAGGGAGAGAGGGAGAGAGAGGAAAGAGAGAGAGAAGGAGGACAATGTCTGCCGGGTTCTATTATTGTTCTATTTAAGAAACTATCAAATGAATTGGTGAAAAGCAGAACGATATAATTGCTTATTAAAACCATGAATATACAGTCCAACTGAAATATAGCCTAAAATACTCACGTGCTTCTGAGAATTTATAATATGGCACTTACACCGTTCTGGTTTTAACCTAATTAAAAATGATATATTTGTGAAATAATTTGTAAAATCGTGTTATTATTAATGAAGTGAGTGAACAGTATTTTAGCAATTTTGAAACTCACTAAGTTCAGATAAGTGATTAACTATTTAAGGGAACTGTTCAGAGAAATAAATAAAATTATTCCCGAATAAATAAAAAATAGATTCTGTTAACCCAGTAGGGATTTAACAGACAGCTGATCATTAAAAGCGATCGAATCAAATTATTTGTAGCTAAAGACGGTATATGAATGTACTTATTACAAGAAATGATTTTTTTATAAGAAGAAATTATTACAAAAGGTGTTGTACAACTCATAATCCATAGTAAAAATAAGACTCGATTCTTTAATAAATTTTTCCATTTGCCTCCGTTTACAAACTTAAATCGCGTTATTTGATGTATATTGGTCTAACACTGCTGGGTATCGTTCTAATATCGCCCTTAATACTAGTATTTTTCCTTCAAAAAAGTTTAATTTTTATGTTCCGTAAGCATCATATGCTCATATATCCGTAATTTTGCCACCCTTGCGTTGCATTTTTTTCGTGCTAGAGCTTTGCAACGAGAAGAGGAAATGAAATACGAAGTGCAATTCCCTCCGCCTCAGAGGGTATGTTGCACAAACTTCCAAGAGTTCATAGTAGTTCCCAATTGCTTCGTACGAGAGCTTCTATACTGACTCACACGAGACGCATTGCTCTTGTTGTTGAACACGTTTGTAGAACATCTTAGAGTTATTGTGGTATAAAATACTATTAAAAAATATTGTGAATTCAGGGTTTACGAAGACATGTTGATTCACATTCGAATTTTCACTCAAGCCTCATAATCAATTTGCACACTCCGATGTAAATTATGGAAAATGCTACTATATTACTGATCTTATTTCGAGTTGGTCTCCACCATTTTCATTAAGATATCACTGAAAGATATTTGCAACTATGAATAATTTGTCACATATGTTACGAACATTGCAAATGATTCTAAACGAACACACTCACACAAAAAGAATATTGAGAATTTCGGAGTGAATTTTTGGAATGTAACAGAAATATTTAGTTAGTTGCTTCACTTCATTTTTTAAAGCGCAAGTGGAGTTTGGCATTCATATTTCCTATTAGGAACCGATTTGCAACGTCAGTCGAAGATACGCGTTTCCGACCGAATTAATGATTGCAGATCCTATTAGAACGAGAATTGTCAGAGGATTTAATCCTCTGTCGCTTGGCTAGATATCCTCCACGCCATGCAAGCGAGATGCGGTCAGCCTTTTAAAAACCGTCTGTCATTTTTATTCCTTTGAAAATCTATGGACCGCAACTGCAAGCAACCCTTGACTTAAGTGTAAAAGGTTAGAGATCTCTCCTGCGCTGAGAGACTGTGTTGGAAATATTGAGTAAGCTTAAAATACACACAGAATCCAACTCAGTTTCCTTTTACAATATATTTATTTCGAATGTAAACATTTGAAGATTTCTGCTATTCATAATTTTCTCGCGATCTACTTCACTATAGTTTTTAATAAAAAATATTAAATGTTTTCTAAATTTCATGCTCTGGTCTATGATAAAAAAAGCTTGTTAAAGATGAAAAAAATAAAATAAGTTATTTTATCACAATAAATTAATTTGCCTTTTTGAATTATAATATACTTCTATGTACGATAACTACTCAAATATAATATTTATAATGACAATACAAACAATACTCTTATAAGCATTAAAGGATATTTAACATTAAAAGTAAACTAGCAGCGTTTTATTGTTTTCTATTAAAAGAAAAAATCGACGTTCCTGACTACGATAAAACATCTCTTTGATGAAATGATTTGTGTAAAAAGAAAGCATTCGCAAACAAAGCGTGTAAACTTCATTTTTTCGCTCGAGAACAAATATGAAATCCGCATCGCCTATGTGCACTCATTCAGAGCGTTCGCGTTGTATAGGCACCAGCGCATACAAACTAATACACGCGCACGTTCATACGAATAATGATTTTGTGTCGCTCGCCAGGACCGTCGTTTGTACACACGGGGAATTACGTATGGGATCGTGTTAAACCTACGCTTACACCAGAATATGCTTTCTTTCGAGTAAATCCATCTGTGATCTATGCAATGTATCAGTGTCTAGAACTCTGGTGATTTTACATTTTCAGTTTTTGTTAAGAGATTTATAAACTCGTGATAGTCTTTGGTGATAAAACAATCCGTCGCTGTTTGTGTGATATTTTGGTATTTGAAAAACCAAGATAAGCGGCGCAGTTATAACAGAATAAAGATAAAAATGTGGATATGGTTTATACTCTATTAAGGGATTGTTGAGAAAATTCATTTCACTGAATTGTTAGAATTTTAACTGATGAAGAGAAGTAGACAGCTGCAATATCTTCTCAATAAAAAAATACAAACAGGAGGTGCATAGAGTGATAAAAGTTTAATTTTAAGAAAAGTGGCCCCAATAAAGTAAAAGTTACATCGTATCCTTGGCATGCCTTAATTTAAAACATATTTTACATGATTATATTTTACATACCGAAACGGGTCGACTTAGCTCTCGTGATATTTTGATAATAAATAATTAAAATATGTGGACGAAAGTTTAATAGAAAAATAAAATAAATAGGAACCAATATGAGCAAAAACAAAACGTTGAGAACTTTGGAATTAAGAAGAAATAGGCAATTTCGGAAGCGTATTTAAAGTAATAGAAAAATATGTTAAATAAGTAAATATTTAAAAAAGACATTCTTGACTAGACAAATGACCTCGGATGCTGCAGACGCATAATCTGATAGAATGACATCGAAATGGCCTGGGAACAATGAAAAACAATAAAAGTAAAAGACGGGTTGCTTGTAGTTAATTTTTGAACAGGAGACGTGCCTCGTTAGGTGCATGTTGCAATACTGGTAGACAGTATGAATGATGTACAGTTTTAAAGTAGAACGAGTTGTAATGTTAGCAAGTGGCGGTTATCCGGTCGCGTAGTGAATGAATTGTTAACGAGTTAATAAGTAAGTAGAAAACACGTGAACACTATAAATTCACGGTAATGTGAATGTCATGAAATGTAGCAACGCATGGTTCATGGACGACCCAATATAATGAAAATATAAGAGGTTGTTCTCATCGACGCATCGCCAAGAGGTCAGTGTTTCATTAAAAGCAGTGTTAAAATTAAGAATTTTGTAAAGATATTGAGAGCGTAAATGTACAGAGCCCAGCTATGGAATTATGAATAAGTTAAATTAAGTTTCAAATACGGTAGGAAAAAATAACTATTGTAATCATAAGCGGGAAAATTAGTAAATGAATATTTGATTTGACAATTTAACAAATTAAAGAAAACGTAATATTAAATTAACAATTGCAGTCTGTAGTCTAAGCCGCTGTAATCGCAGTTAACAGATTGATTGGTTTATTTAGAAATGCACGGTAGGATAAACCAGAAAAAATTCAATTTCCCATCGTAGTAAAAATTATTGCCAGCCATGACCTCTAAAGAGTCATGGTTAAGAGTCAATCTTTCAGACTCACAAAGAAGAATACGAAATATTCAGCCCTGAGGTGAATCATTGTGCCCCATAAAGAAAAATTGAGCTAGCCAAAAGGCTAATTAACTAAAAATATAAGATGTAAAGAGATATTAAATAAATTAGGATATAATAAGTAAGATAAAAAAAATTAAAATATTTGTAATTGCTGTACACGTGTTTATATTTTTTCTGCAATCAGATTCTTTACGTTACGTAGAAAACATTCTCTTGTATGTTCACGATCATACTCCCAGATGAATACGGTAGACGTTCTATGAATACTGTTATAATTTAACACAATTAGATATAAAATTATATTTCTAATTATGTCTATTAACAAGTCATTTTTAAATCATTAATTTAAGTAAATATACTGTGCCCCTTTAAATAGTCTCATTTACGAGCAATTTTTTTCACCGGTAACAACGGCAACAACTGACCCATGCACTTTCGCTATGAATCAAAACAAAAAGCATATTTTCCAATGAAATATTCCATTTGCAGAAAAAATCTACACACAACGATTTAGCCATTATTTTTGCAGTGTTAATACCAGAAATTCGTGTTAATACCAGAAAAAAGAAATTTAGATTATTTTGCATTACATAAATATGAATTTGTCACAAAAATATACAATGGAGTATGTGATATCTAGTTATACTGATCATCATACCTACAAAAGCACTATTATCCTCGGTGTGATGTCCAAATTTTCACAGTACCGAAAAAAAATATCTAAAATTCATATTCACATTAGCGGACATTGATTTTGTATTGGTATTCAGTATATTATGGACTACCAATACAAAATCATATTCATCATATATATTTATAGTGAGGAACATAAACAAAACATTCATCAACAAGATATAATGGATATTTTCCCACAAGTCAGTGAGTACAAAAAGATATGCGAAAGCAACGAAGTCAGTAGTTAATAAGAAAAATATACCGAACAAAAAATTAACAAAATTAAAGAAATTATCCTTTTCCTTTGTTATTTATTGAATAGTATGTGTACACTGAAGACAATTCCCAAATCTCCTATTAAACCGATATTCTGACAGCGGCAATTACGACCATACTGCGCGCAAATGCCCTATTCCGCCGTCTCCGATACAAAGCCGCTCCCCCTCAGCTGCTCAAAGCGCTGTCTTGTGAGCGCGCCCCTCGGCCCATTGTCGTGGGCCGCCTCGTGGCAACAGAGGAATGCGCCCGATGACAATCGCGTGCCCCCGCCTCTGCCGGGGCAATGAGCGCTGCTCGCTGCCGTCACCTTTGAAGACGAGGGCTCGCAGACGCAGACGCCGACGCGCCCGTCACGGCTTCCCTCCCTAGCAATTGGCCTCGCGGCGGCGCCCGCCGCGTCCCACGCGCCCTTCTGCCGCCCCTCCACGCGGCCAAGCTCCCGCGACAGACGCCGCCCGTGCCTCCGCTCTCTATGCCCCGTTCCGTGCCTTCGCTCAATTCCTCCCCCTCACTCTCTCTCTCTCTCTCGCCTTCGCTCCTCCCACCTGCTCTTCCCTCCCCTTCGCTCTCTCTCCCCCTCCCGCTTCGCTCTCTCTCCCCCTCCCGTGCCTTCGCTTCTCTCTCCCCCTCCCGCCTTCGCTCTGCTTGCTCTCCCTCCCGCCTTCGCTCTCTCTCTCCCTCCCCGCCGTTCGCTCTCTCTCTCCCTCCCTCTTTCGCCTCCGCTCTCTGCTCCCCCTCCCGCCTTCGCTCCTCTCTCCACCCTCCCGCCTTCGCTCTCTCTCCCTCCCGCCTTCGCTCTCTCCCTCCCTCCCGCCTTCGCTCTCTCTCTCCCTCCCTCCCGCCTTCGCTCTCTTTCTTCTTCCCTCCCGCCTTCCCTCTCTTTGTCCCGCTTTTGCCTTCTCCCCCGCTTCCACTATTCTTTCCACTTGCGCTATCATTGTTACCATCCTCGCTACCTCGTCGCACCAGACGCTAACCGCCACCGCCGTCCCCGCCGCCCTCGCTTCCCTTACACTCAGCGCTCTCACTCCTTCACCGCTCTCATCGCTCTCTCCACGTGCCCCGTTCGTCGTCCTTGGCTCTCTCACGACGTTCGCCCAAACGTTGCTCTCATCTCCATTCTCACCTTCACGTACTTTTGCGTTCATTCAAGCTCTTTCCATCCATACTTTGTTGCCACTTCTCCATGATCACTTTGTTCTCAGTCGCACAATTCATGTCTTCCTTATTTATAATTAGAGACCAAAAAAATATGTAGGAGATCACATGTTGATGCCCACTTTGCACCATATAACTTTCCCGTCAATAGTAAAAAGGTTCATCAACTCTCTAGGACCGTAATATAGCAGCCAGACTAGACGCAATACAAACTGGAAATATCTAAGACCAGAAAACTATTCTCCAACGTGTAGATCTCATATCTAAGAATCACAGGTCAATGTAAGCCAAAGTTTCTAGGAAATGAAGATTAAAAGGTCACGAAACGCGGCGTCAGTGATACTTCACATCTCAAAGTGAGCGTGATCTCAATCGCGACGCGCACTTCCCGCCACTTAAATAAATGAAGCACGGGCCCCGTCACTGAGAATATCAGACCGCGTTTTCATGTAGCGCACCACCAGTGGACACCAAGCAGTAATAATAATGAAGATATCAAGAAGAAAAAGTATGATTTTTTCAGAAGCACTTCTTTTGTAAAAAAACTGAAGAAAAATTGATAGAATACAAAATATTTCATGATTATATATTGTGGTGTGTGTAACGTTCACGCTATAAGCAATGCCCAAACGTCCCTTTGAACAACAGCATGGTTATCTCCATCTGAGCCAGGCTCATCGCGTTACCCTGTGTTTTAACTTGATCCGTAGCCGTGAACCTTCCTCTACCTACGCAACGTAAGTCGATAACACCAATTCACCTTTGACATCTTCTATTTTATGATGCAGGCAGCACACTCTTTCTTCCCGGCACACGTAACTCCGTGTCATCTACCTGCAATGAGATGGCTCAGGGCATCAACTGATGACTCTGCAGTGACTCCGATCGAAAATTGTTGTTGAATTACAGAAAATTTTTATACATGAACAAATATTGAAAATGTAAAAAAATATCAAGCACAGAGCGTGGATGCTAAAAAAACATCGCATTCAATATACCGATTTTCGAAACTTCGATTTTTTATAGAAATATAGATATTTAGAAAACATATTTATCAATGTCGCATCCCTACTGAATATGCAAATTTTGCTGCGCTCCTTTCACTACCTAGTGGAGAAGGAAGGTATCACCCGGCCAACGAAATGAATTGCCAATTTGAATTTATCGCAGAGGTTTTGGTATCGGTAACGTTGAGCGGATCGCAATGCCGCCATAGTTGTGTCCTCCCACACTCATACTAGTCACAGTCTTTGAACCCGCCTTTCTTGCCTCTTTTTCAATCCACCCCTTCTCGTTGTTTTAACCTTTACCGTGACGGCGTACTTATTTTTAGGACTTAGACATTGTCGCAAACTCGCCCTGTACTGACCTCGCCTTTAGAGAGATTGCTCTAAGAAGAGATCGCTTTGACATTCACTGCTTGACACCTACTGGCAACATTACTGCAGACCATGTCCATGCATTCATTTTGTCAATGCGTTTGTTTACTGATCATTCGTAAATGGCTCTCTCACTGTCTGTTGCAATGTCATTGCCCAGCATGACATTCATTTGTTTCCTGTCCTGACAATAAAGTCCCTTTTTGGAGTAACTCCTCTTTACTTTCCAATATTTTTCAACATTCCCTTCCTCACTATTCTGCCATATGTTACGCCGATTCCTCACCCTCTGTCACACCACCTTTCCTTTCTTCTCAATCATTCAAACCACCTTGTGAAACTTCCACTCTTTGTACTTTCACTCGCCATCCCCTTTTTCTTTCATCCACCTCCGTTACCGATTTTCTGCGGCAGCCACACACTCACCATTTACTTCTACAGCAGCCATTTCTGCCCCCTTTCCACAGTACGGGCGTTGTCAACATCGCCGGGAAACCTGTGCAGCAACTCTATTTTCTCCCTCGACTTCCCCACCAATATCGCCACCCACGCTACATCCGCCGCCGCCGCGTTTCCTGGCCCGCCCGAAAATTATATTCTCCATCCACGGTAACGTTGTGATGCCAACGAAATGTACCGATTCAGCCGTCGCCACCGTTCACTTCTGAATCCGAGCGACAGGCATTGAGCCGAGACTGAATGTGTTGTGACACTCCCACTATTATTATTTCTCGACTTTATCCGCTTTCTGTAATTTATCGGAGTGAATAGCTCTGATTTTCATCAAAGTTTTTGAGCACGAACGTACTTACAATATCTCAAGGTATCTTCGTTTTATTTTTTTAAAAATATTATGACCTAATATTTTGGTCATTTATTGTAAAATTTTGAGCGACATGAAGTGTCTACTGCAAAAAATATTTTATTTTCGTTTCTATAGTTTGATAAATAATCTCTTTATACACTCTTTAGTTTTACCTGTATTGATAGCCATCGACTATCTATTTCCAAAATGACAATTTTTGTCTATCTTAAATTTATCTCCTAAAATTAAAACATGTCTTGGCTTTACTACATTGTTTATAAAGTCCTTTTACTTATCTATACTTTCTTTTACGAAGATATTACGGCACACTTGTCATTGTGGCGAATTCAGCGACTATTTCATGTTTTCATACAACACTGAATGGTCTCATTAATCGGTTTTTAACTTGTTATCATATTCTCTACCAATCGTGAACACATGTCCATTTTCTACTTCTTACAAACTAAAACAAAATATTTTTACATAATGCTCTGACGGCCTGTCTCCTCCCGCCATCAAATCCATCTTAGATTTGACTCAAAGAAAAAATTGTTTTTTGTCATCTGCAATCTGTGCTAAAGTTCACTTGTTACTCAACTCGAGGCGCTCTTGTCGCCCCCGAAATCATGCATCTAGTCTTCTCTTGTCATGTCAACAATGTCTTGTCATTTCATAAACTTTTGTTTCTTAAAATTTCTTTTTAAAATTGTCAAATTTTAATTTAACTAATAATACATTTTAATTTTCCTCAATGTCTCATTTTAATTTCTATCTCGACGTAATTCCTCATACTTTACCTGTGTCATTGCGTTAAGTTTTGATTTTAGAATACATAAATCCTGTAAGATATTTTCATTTTCTCAATACTTGACAAAAATTAAAATTCAAGAATTCAGAGCAATAATATTGTAACAAAAAGCGTTCATTCTAAATATTTTATGGTATTGATTTTGACGATGTTCTCTTTCCAATTATAACAAATATGAGTTCCAAGCCACTTTTAGTAAGGTTCCTGAGGAGTGTGAAATTATTTAAAAGTTTATGCTTTTGTTATGTTTAGCTGATTACGTCTAAGAAAAATATCGAGTGGTAGCGGAGATGTGAATAATCAACTCTAAATGACATACCATGACACTGCCGCTATGGAATTAATAGTTCATAAACGAAAAAGTTAAAAAAGTGTAAAACACTGGAAGTTCGCATTAAATGTCAAACGGATGAGTTTATTGCTTATCTGTGTTTTGATGTCATGATGAATGTTCGATTTCTATCCTGAACATTTTTTTATTATCGTCAATTATCTGTTAATATCTTTTGTCTAACAGATCTTAAAAACAATTCTACGTTCATCATGAAGGAACAGAAAGTTCCAAATGGTAATACATTTTTTATTCACGAATATGTCAACTCAGTTACAGTGTTCAGGAAGAGTTGTGGCGAACAACATAAAAACCACGGTCTTGTAAGATATTGCAATGCTTTAATTATCTGGAAGATATGGACAATTCTTCCCTCGTGTTATGTTTCATCCATTTTTGTAAAAAATTGTATTCTTGTGATTGAGTTTCTGTGATTTACATTTGAAATTGATGATTTTCTTGCTTCTGTTTTTTTAAATTTATACAGTAATTGGGGCTTTGCCCTGTTGTGGGTAATTAAATAAATAAATATTATAAGGGAAAACTAAGCATAACATTCGATTTGATTCACTAAAATAAAAGAGCGGCTGCACCCAATCAAATTCACCCCGTTGCTTGCTCCTGGGTGCCACTCCTGGCCCGCACCCGCCGCGCTGCACCCCTGCCCGCCCCTCTGCCCTGGCCTCCTCCCTCGCTGCCGCACACTGCAGCTCTTGTGGATCACCGCGAGATTGAATGGCGGCGTCAACGACCTCTTTCAACGAGCCGTCGCGTCGCATATGATGCCGCGTCCCCGGAAGTCCATGTGTGCGAGCGTGCGTGCGTGTGTGTGTGTGTGTGTGTGTGTGTGTTGTGTGTGTGTGTGTGTGAGCGCCCGTAAATTCGTTTTAGGGATGTTGGCCGCACGCACGGCTTCACAGCTACACAGCGGTCTGGTCACGAGGTGGAAGCCGCATTCAAATAAAATTGAAAATGCAGAGAGAAACATTTGGAATTGGGAGCATTATGTTTAATGTTTTTTGAGGAGAAAATATCATTCGTAAATAAATATTCCCAACATTCCATTTGATCTATTACGTTCGATTTGCGTTGATGAGATGAATCCGATGGACAGAGAGAAATATGTATGCCGATTCGTGGTGACGCTGGAGGTATAGTTCTTTTTCTCTCACATAACTAACACTATTGAAATACATCTATTTAAATATGGCTATTATAAAATCTTTAACTCTTTTGTCTTCTTAATTACATCCATTTACACGCTTATATTGTAATGAGAATGTCAGCATAAATATTAGAGAACGTAAATACAACGCTTTATGTCTCAGGCATACCGGTAATTGCGGGACCACGGGTTCGATTCCCGCAAAGTTGCCATGCTTTCCATGAACACTTCCAGGCCTTTCCTGGAACACAACTCAAATGGGCAAAAGACCGCACGTGATAGTTCGTTATCATCATCATCATCACCACCATCATCATCGTCGTCATCATCATCGTCATCATCGTCATCATCGTCATCATCGTCGACACCGTCATCATCGTCGACACCGTCATCATCGTCGTCGTCATAATAATCGTCGTCATCATCATCGGTATCTCCCCCGGTCCGAACTAGTAAGTCGCGGATGAGTACGTTATGGCCTAACCTTTCCCTTTATAACCGGCTTCCACAAATGAGGGGTCCTTGTGGAGCATGCAATTGCGCGGCCTCACGGTTAAAAAATAGAACTTGTAAACAATTTTTAAGCCATATTATCAAAATCCATTATTTGTGAAAGATAATTCATTCTCAGGATTTGCAATGGGTCCATTATTGAGAGATGATTCCTGATGATGGTTTGAGGGTAAGCAATAACTTTTAAACTACTATTAACAAGTTCGTTATATTTTAATTTACATTAATTATTCTCAGGATTAATGATTTTAAAAACTAAAAGTTGTCTCCGGGCTAGATAGCTAGTCTACTGCAGGACACTTGTTTATGAAGGTTCTAAGGAAATAATACCAATGAAATGCCGTGTAAAACTCAAAACCTATTTGTGGACGCTACGCAACGCCTAGCAGTAAACTCCGTTATAATTTTTGGACGAAAAAACTGACACCGAAACAAACGACAATCACTGGCCATGAAAAAGATTTTAGATGCGGGTTACAATTACGCAAAACGTATCGGCTATTTGATTTTTCGTATTTGCTGTGGAGCCACAATTGCTATTTGTAGCCCGAGTCATCATATTTTACAAAAACGGAACGTTCAGAACATAGGCTAAAAACAGGACAACCTGAAAAATATGTGACTGCCTCGGGAAATCATCGGACTTGGAATCACATTTTTCTAAACTGCGCGCGATCACCCACCGCGCTGGTCGAGGACACCGTTTTAGAACCGCACTGGAGCGTGCAGGAACGGACTTTCTCTTCCGTGGAGATGAGAAAAGGGGAACTCCAAATGGAAAAGAATTTAGTGAGCCGGAGAGAGAGAGGGGGACAAATGAAAATAAGCTTCTACCAACGAGCTAGAATATTCTGTCCGTCCCTATAGTTTCAGCGATCTTGGTAGAGGCTCGACGAACTAGTGGCCGCCATGTTTTTTTGAAATCAAAACATACGAGGGGTGGTGTAACCGTCCGTAACCACTGCCAAACGAATTGCTAGAATACATTGTTTGCCAGAGGGCACTGCTTTGACTGCAAAAAACATGGCTTCAATTTGCTTTAAAGATGGAGGCACTTCAGCCACTCTATGTAGTATATTCTAGCTCGTCGGCGTCTACCACTGTGTGTCCGTGAAATGAGAAAGTTCCAGGAAAACATAACATCTAATAGGTTTTTGCTCCTAATAGGTAATCACATTTTTGATTCACTCTTGGAAAGCATTCGAAAGGAAATTGGTAACGACAGAATATAAAATATAATATAGGCTATAGGTAGTGTTACATTTAAATCCTCGTGTCAAAAACTTGAGTTCGGGAGTTTTAAACAATACACATTACTGATTCAAAAATAAAAAAAACAATTACAGCATTTATTCAGCAGATGTTTCCAAGAGTGCGTTTTTGATGCCTGAAGCACTTGTATGCGCCACGTGAGACTAATTGTAGTAAGGCTGTGAGACGAAAATACAATCAGGGAGTAAGTTGCAAAATGATGTTAAGACTTATAAAGTTTGTAAATAAAATTTAGAATTTATTACAGTACAATATTAGCTTGAAAATAATTAATTTTTTCAGTTACAGAAATTTAATTCTTTTTAATTTCAATTTTGCTGTTTTAGTACGCAATAATTAATGGATCAACAATAAAACAAATAATCACAAATTGTGTGTGTAACTAATAATTTGTTTTGGAAGAAGTTTCAAATTAACTCTAAATAGTTTACACATGCATACCTAAAAACGGGGTTTTCCCATCCCCTGTACTTGTTAAGCCAGTATATTAAACTCGCCGTTGCAATTTTAGTTCAGTTTCACACAAGCTCCAACAAAATATAAACGTGTGTCATTAATGTTAGTTTGGAGGTACAACTAAATATACGCATGTTTTTATAATATATAAAAATATTATTAAATTATTATTGTAATCATAGCTTTAAGTGAAAACATAAATAAACATAATTTCTTAAAAATGATGCTGGTAATGAACAAGTATTAGCAATTTTATTTTGAACAAAATATTTGCATGATTTAATATTCTAAAACAACAAATTTGAAGTTTAATACTAAAAGCGAAGAAACTAAATAATTATTTGAGCAAGTTCATTTACATGGTTTCTGCTGCCTTGTCTCTCGTTTACTCTGCACTTCATGGTGCATCAGAGTGTTTCATAGCTTAACAAACACTAGAATCTTGATGCGTGTCATGTTGGCGAACAGCAGTTGCCGAAATTTTAGAAATTGGCGGAAATCGTTATACTTGTCCTTCAAGGCAATTTCATGTATAAGCTACATACTCTAAAGAACTGGCAAGTACTATTAAAAAAAAAATTTGTGAAAACGACACTTTAGCTGAAGAACCTGCATTTTATGCCCAGGAATATCGTGTTTCGTACAGAAAATGACATAACTTTTGTTGCTAAGTTAAATATATTTATTGGCATCAGGCATAAACGTGCATCAAGTTATGTGATAATCAACTACAAGCTGGTACTGTAAGTTTTATTACAACGAACAATCATGCTTTCAAATCAATAAAGGGCCTTTAATTTACTTTTGATAAATTGTTCGATGTATATTTGATTTAAACATGCTACCAAAATCAACGTATTAGTTTCAATTTATTTATAAGCTCATTACTATTAACTGTCAGTTATTAAATTACATTGAAGAAGCAAGGTGTTTAAATATTTTAAACATATACCTGTTAAATATCCTACGGTAAGAGCTTTATATGTTCACTGCATTATTGTGCATTATGACTGTATTAGAAATGTGGGTGTCTACATGAATATCTCTACCTAACGGTAGTCCCCAATATTAAATAAATAAATAAATAAATAAATAGATAAATAAATAAAAAGATAAATAAATAGATAAATAAATAAATAAATAGATAAATAAATACATAAGTAAATAAATAAATAAATTTAATAAATTAATTAATTAACAAAAATGGTGCGACGCCCAGACGACAGTACCTGTTCCACCCGCACTCTCTCCACGTAGCGCAGCGCCTTTCGCGCGCCGTCGGGTGCTCAACCGCGAGGTGCGTCATGGCGAGGCAATAAAGCGCTACGTCCGTTGTCGTTGCTGAGGGTTCGCCAGATTAGTGCGCTGGGAATGCCAGTGTGCTAAGGGAGGGAGACCCATATCGCGCCCGTCAGCGAGCGGCACTCTACCTCTGAATTCCGGAGTTGAAATTGCCGGCACTAGGTGGAACTAGTGCGGAGTAAAGTGGGTTCGTGGGGGCTTTTCTGGGAGTTTTCGCGTTCCCCTTGTTTTTCGTTTCACCCGAGTATCACAAACATTAAACATTAAAAGCTTGGTATACAACCCATTTTGAGTGTAGAAAATCATAATATTACACCATTAATAAATAGAATAACATTTCATCATTTGACAACTATTCTAATTCTAATTCAGTAACCATACCATCACTGACATTACTAATAGCTATGCTAAACACGGACAAATATCTTGGCATCAATGTGAAGAAAATCAACATTTTACAAACAAACTTACAAGAATAGTAACACTTATGCTAATGCATTATCTACCTAATATTTTGAATTTCCTTCTCATTGAATACACATGGCCAAAATTCTACTTATGTGACCAGAACCAACAAATGACACTTCTCTCCATGATTTTTACCAAATATTTACCAACTTGCATCAATAAACTTTCAAGGTGCTCTATGAGTCATTTAAATAAAAGGAATTAATGTTTGCTTATTATTTTAACTAATATTAACTAACAAAACATGTATGCGAAGATGAGTAAACTGATCTACGAGTTTTCGTTCATTAGAAAATAAAGTAAAAATTACAAAAAAAGTAAAAATAAACAGAGCAGCAAAATCACTCGATATACTCATGCCCCAGAACGCCACATCAAGGCCGCAACGTTAAAGCAATGCGCTAACGACCAATCAACACTACAATAGAAATGCGGTCCAGATAGCGTCGACCAAAGCGATCGCTGTCCACCTCTCGTTACGTGTGCCCCGGTCCCGGTCGGTCGATCAATCGATCGATGTGGCTTTGTGGGGAAGGGGATTGGTGGCCAACATGTTTTCTCGGCACATCAGCTTAATCTATGCCTCGTCCCACTCATCTACAACATAATACTCATAATTTGCATCTCCTGGCACCTCATCATTAAATCCGATCGCAAACGTTCGTGGTGGGTTGTGCGGGCTGTAAATCTACGTCTTTGGGCCAGCTGAAGTCGTATTCTCTCTCTATTTTTCTTTCTATTCCTATATCTCTCTAGCACTCTCTTTGATGATTCTAGGTTACATGGAGAAATCATCCCTAACATCCATGTTTTCACGATATATTCGAGATATTTTTGATCATGTTAGTAGGCGCCTATGAGGATGAAAATCATCTGCTCATCCGAGTAGAAATATGGAACTAGACAGTATAAAAAACAAAGAATTGCGAGCGGTTCGTGACCAATTGTTTAAAACAATAATAACGATACAATATTGCTTAGGTATTTAATAAGACCATTACACGAATTAAATTGCTTACAAGAAAATTATAGAATGTGCCAAATTTTAATAAAGTAAATTGTGCTTTCAGTGAACACAGCTTTCTCTAATTACTGTATTTCAACTTATGATTAGACACAAGAAAGAAGTTATAAGAATAATTTAATAGAAAAATATGTTTTGGATACACTGTTCTGATTTGGGGCATACTAGATAATTGTTTCTGTCGATTTCAATAGTGGAATAGTCGAAGTAAACAACTTAGGCTACCAAAAAGGGATGGCTTTTAAAATGTTCATCAATACAGAGACGTTGCTCGCCCTGTCCAGCTACAGAGCCGTTGTTTAAAATCAAACATTTGAACTCGAACGGAGGACCTCACTTCCTACGAACCTACGAATCTTCGTCGGTTGATTGAATGATTGATTAATTGATTACTAACTCCGTGGGCGTCAACCGCTCTGGTTATTATATCCGTAAGTAAGCATTCAGAAGTTTAGGGAATTAATTTAGGGTTTAATAAGTAAATGAGGGACTTCGCTGAAGTGAAGGAAGGTGTCGTGCAGTGTAGAGCGAACAAATAATGAAGGAAGTGATTTAAGGGTCATAGTGAAGTGAAGTGAAGTGAAGTGCCAGTGCAGTGCCAGTGCAGTGCCAGTGCAGTGTGGTCTTAATTGAACAAAAATTCAGTTCGGAGTTGGATTATAGAAGGTTCTTTTTTTAAAGTAATTTAATGTTATATGAATATTATTATTATTATTATTATTATTATTATTATTATTATTATTATTATTATAAGTGTACTGCATGCCATTATTGCGAGACGTGATGGTGACCTTCCGCCGTTGGATGGCGAGATCCAGCGCCGACCTACACACCGACATGTGGAGTTTTCCCCCACCCGGTATCTCCCACCAGCGGGGCAACGCCCAAGCCGGGACAAGCTCTAAGCTTGCAGCTCGTCTCCCGATAGACATGCTAGTGCACTGCATCTACGTGCAAGCGTGTGCAACTAAGGTTTGAGGATCGGACAAGGAAGACGAAGGACATTTTGCGTGCGTTGATGGCCAGTTTCTTAGAGCACTGCTCCGGCATTCACCTGCATTTGATCAGAGAAACCACGGATAACTACAGATCACCGCAGCCGGCCGCCAGAATTCTCCTTCAGAAAGCGGCTGAAATCGATCTAGTTACTCGGAGGTCGAAAATTCTTGCAAAATCTTATGAAAAAACCTGCCACCGTCGGAACTCTAACCCTAAACCTCGCGGTCAGAGTCATTGAAGTGACTTCAGTTGATGTCCAGTTAAGAGGCTCTTCACTGCATTGAGACACGCACCGTGACTTATAATAATTCGTGTCAGTAAATAATAACTAGTCTAGAACCAGGACACGAATATTTTGCATAACCTGATGTTTAATATTTATCCCGGAAGTCCTCTTTCTACTTTCTTTTCGTAAAGTTGACACCCCTGCGGCACTGCGGCAAACTGAGGCGCACGCACAGCTCGCTTGATCCTCGTCTCTCCTGAGAGGCCTCTTTTGGAGGGGATTTGGCGAAATCGCCTGTCAACCCAACGTCAGCCTACTTCGCAGCCGGGCTCTCCAAACTTACGCCTACTTTGCCCCAATAAGGTTCCTCGTCCATTCCACCTAACCTGCTTTTTAAAGGAAATTAGTGCGGAGTTGATGTTTTCTCTGGTTAAATGTCGTGTCGACAGCGCTTTAATTGCGTCAAGTCTGTAATTCAGATAGTGTGGATTAATATTTTGTGAAAAAGTATTTGCTTCCTAAATAAGGCACACTAACAACACAAATATTGATGAAAAATGAAACAGAAAATCAGTTTAAAAATATTAATTAAAAATTATACTTTTTTTCTGAATTTTAGAAAGAATATATTGAAGGTAAAATGGAAACATTAAGGCTAATTTGTATAATTAATTAATTACAAAGTGTTATAAATAAATAAATAAAATGTAATAAATAATAAACAATCCATATATTTATAAGCATACGTTTTAAATGTTTTAGAGTACACAATGTTAGTAGACAGAAACCTCAAAATTACTGTCATAATTTGATTAGTTAAGACTGAATCATTTTTCCCATAACTAACGAGACTTCACTTCCTCAACTCCCTCCTATTCCACCAAAAACCCACGACCCCATCGTTCGATGACCTCACCAGAAGGGCCCGTCTCTCTCTCTCTCTCTCTCTCTCTCTCTCT
>BOPP01000046.1:8300972-8320324 GCA_017312745.1 Gryllus bimaculatus | reverse complement strand
TCTCGCTCCGCACACAAATGGAGACATACTCATACAGGCAACAAAAACCGAGTTTCTGCTGTAATTCCGGGTTCGTTAACTGCAATTTGCGAGCGGAGCGACGCGCAGTCCGCCGCCGGCTTCCGCTCTACACGCACATCCGGCGGGGCGGGGGCTGCGCGGGGACGGGGTAAGGGCGGGACGGGGTAGGGGGGGCGGTGCGGGGTGGGGCAGGGTGGGGCGCGGTGGGGCGGGGTGGGTGCGGGGTTGGGCGGGGTGGGGGGCGGGGTTGGGGCGGACCGGGCGGACGGGGCGGGGCGGGGCGGGCCCTGGCGGGGCGGGGCGGGGCGGGAGCTACGCGGTGGGCGGGGCGACGCCGCTGACTCAGCCGGGCGCGCGATTTTTCGCCCCGCGGGGTGCGGCTTCGGGGAGGGCGCTCTAGTGCACAGACGTCCATGGACGGGCTTGGAGCTTTCTGGCGCGACCCACCCGGCCTCTTTTGTTCAGTTCGCAGTTTTCGGGGTCTGCGGCGATTTTACTGCCGCACCGCTTACTTACGTATCGTCATTATATTTAAGCAAATTTGTTTTTAAAACTATAACTCAGGGTTGGTTCAACTAAGGCCTCAGAGGGCCAATGCTATAACTTTTGAACTGGCTTGTCCGGGTGACGTCGCGTCGCAGCTGAGGTGCCGACGTTCCCTTACGAAACATATCGTGGCCTCTTCCGGGGGCTGTGGTGTGTTTTGCTTTGCACTACAGCATGACGCTTCGACGCGGCGTCACACGGACAGCCAGATCATGACTCTGGCCGTGAAGCCTACGGCATCTATTTAACCAAAACCTTTATGAGGTTGCTGGCCATATTTTTTCATACTTGAACGATACGCACGTAATTCGCATTGTTTATGCTCGGCAGTTTTACCCAGCCTGCTTTGAAAAGTGGTATTCTGCTCCGCGGGAGTGCGGGTTTCGGGGGTGGGTGCCCGAGTGCTCCGAAAGCACCTACCGTCAAGATGGGCTTTGCAGTTCTGGCGAGACAACGGCCTCACTTTTTGTTCAGGACGCAATTTCGGGTCTGCGCGGGTATTTACTGCCATCTTACATACGTGTCGGATATTTGCCAATTATTTTAAACTAATTCTAGGGTGGGTCCAACTACTAAGGCGCTGAAGGGCCACATCTACAACCTTTGAACTAGGCTGTCCGGGTTTAACTCCGCTTTGGTAGGCTGGATATGCGCGACGTTTTTTACGAACATATCGTGGCCTTGCGTCGGGGCTGTGGTGCCGATACGCTTCGTACTACAGCCCATGAAGAAGGCCACGGCATGTTTTTTCGAAATATTGGGTGGCACCGGCCTTCGACGCGACGTCACCCGGACAGCCCAGATCATGACTGCTGGGCCGAGGAAGCCTACGACGTAAATAAAACCTTTTTTATTATGGTTGCAAGCGCATATTTTTCCAATTAATTGAACCGATACACCCGTAACCTCGAAATGTTTTATCTGCGCGGTTGCCCAGCCGCTCTGAACCGTGTGGGGAGAGAGGGCGGCGGAACCGTGAGTGATATCAGGCTGTGGCCATAACGCAATGAAACACATTGGGGTGATTTGATTTCTGAGTTTACTAAATCAAATCCTTAAATATAAGATTAATCTATTTTCACATGAAAGGAGTTGTTTACCCCCTACAAGGCGCGTGCGCTTAGGCCTCATGTACTCTCCTCGCCGGACACAAGAAGTGCAAGAGAATTTCACGTTTGAACAATTTGCAATTTCGTGTGTCACAATAAAGACACTGCAGGCCGCGGTTGGACAATCCTGAACTATACATTGAGATATTCTCTTGATAAGTGAACTTGAGCCAGAACTCTAGCATCGGCAAATAACACCATATGCTTTGCATTATTAAATAAGTTTAAGCAATAATATTCGGAAATAATAACTTAATAAGATGCATGACAATATAGAAATCTTAAATTTTATTAAAGTCTTATTTTTTGTTGTGGTTGCAGTGCATTCTGGTGTTAGTAAAACAAAGAAAAATTGAATGGCAGTGCTCCATCAGTGCTTTACATTAAAGCAAGCTTTTTGTGTTAAAGAAGAAAGATCTTTCCATAGGGCTGGGATTGATGACAGAACATTTTTCTTTGTACGTTCTTTGCTCATGGTAGGCAAGAGGCCCCAATGAATATCTGGAAATTTTTTCTTCTCGTGTCGATACAGGGCGAAAAAATTTTATTCAAGAATACGAGAAACTACACAGCGCTGCAGCGAATCCAGATACCTGGTTTGCACAACCGATTAATTTTAAGTTAGGGATGGTTTTTAGAATATAGTTTGTTTTGTTTGGATTTCTCTAATTATTACATATTATTACAGTAAAATAGATTGGCATCGTTTTAATATTTGTAAAAACGCAATACGAAGGACAACAAATTCGGATGAATGGTTGTGCTATTTCCTGCAAACGGTTAAGAAATATGTGGAATACAGGACAGAAGTCCTATTCAAGTGGATGTATGAGATGTGAAGGCAGGATCCAACTTGCACCAAATACGTGTGGACGATTGCAATAAATTTATGAGTTTAATTTTTGAAGATGTGCAAACTGGTGGGTGTCCTATATCGTTAAGATGAATTTGGCTATCGTTGAACAAGTAAGCAATTGCTCATGAAATAATTCAGAAAATTATTTTGAAAAAAATTAAGCTTATTGATTGTTGTCGTGGCAGCGGCAATCATATCACAAGAAAATTAGGGACCAATGAATTAGTTTTATAAGCCATTTAATGAAAGAAGTGGGTTTTAATGGGAAGAGTGATTATTGTTAAACTGATGAAAAAGATATATAATCTACTTAGCCCTTCCATTTTTGCTTCTTTTGAGACATGGTTCTCTCCGTGTTAGCTCTATGTCGAGTTACGGAATTACATGGACGGAGTATCATGGAGAACTAGTGAATGTGTTCAAAATCTGATTTGTAAAAGGTGGAGGGAAAGGACATAAATCTGAACGATAAAAACTTTTGATATTTATTGTTTTTAAACAAACTCTGCATTACTTTGCTCGCATACAACTACTTCATAGTGAAGATAAATATTTGGCAATGCAGCAGCAAGATATCGCGTTTTTTCTAACATCAACAACAACAACAACAACCAAAAAGAGTAAATAATGAGGCCCCTGATTATTGAAAATTGGATAAATAGTTTTTCTCTAAATAGTAAATTTATTCGATTGTAAAATTATAGAAATACACATTTTATAAATCTTGATCCCGAAAAATATTTTGATTAACCACTCTGTCTGACTGCATACCTGTCCGTTGTCTCTGCTAACGCTAGGCGCCTAACCATTTAAGACGATTTCCGAAAGAGTACGTCACACAGTTTTTAAGTGTAATTGAAGTTAAATAACTGAAAAAAGTCAATCAGAATATATTCGAGAACCATTAACTACCTTGTGGAACAGACCCTTGCCCATAATGAATGTGAAGTCCTAAAGTAATGAAAAGAAAGGTTCATTTTGAAATAATTATTATGAGTCGTCATTGCAACAATATTGTTTTCTACAGTAGCAGCTTTCGATGGCTTAGCGCATCATCATCATCGTCATCAGTTTTCCTGCTATACGGAAGCCACAAAACGATATCAACACGCTTTATATTCAGATTTAAAAATATTGACACTTCAAAGGTCACGGCTGGGATGATAGAGGATATTGTCATCCAACCCGAAAGCACCAATAGAAACAACAAGTAAGGATAGCAGTGGCCCTCTATAGGACTGACACTGCTCTCTCCTCCTTTTCTGCTCGTGACATTGAAAGTGTGCCTTCGTTTAAATCGAAGTATAGATATCCCAGGCGAGGTGGTTGTTAGTGATTCCGGTTGCGTGAAACTGAAGGTTATTAGTTCCCTGAGTGTTGTGGCATGTTTTTAATCGAGTGGTGGTGGTGGTGGTGGTGGTTGGTGGGAGGTGCTAGGGGTAGGAAGTGAGGTGGGGGTGGGGATGGGGGTGGGGGTGGGGGTGGGGAATGGGGGTGGGGGTGGGGGTGGGGGGGCAGCGGGTGGGGGTGGTACTCTTTCCCTGCTGTATGGAAGAGATCCGGAGCTTGACTCACGTCAGCTAGCAGGGTTTTCCGAACGGCAGTGTATGCTCCCAAGCGGGGCAGCTCTCCAGCGTGGAGAGCTCTAAACTCCCGACCGGACTTTGGCACCTGATATAGTGTTGTTTTTTGTAAGTAAGGGGTGATGCAGCACAGGAAAAGAGGAAGAAAAAGATCGCGCCTGCTCTGAGAGCTCGTTTGTTTAGGTGACTTCTTCCGGCATTTCGCTTGTGGTGAACGGAGAAACCACGGAAAAACTACCGATTCAGAACAGAGCCGGCGCACTAGAATTCTCTCAGACAGCGACTGTCGCCAGGCGGGGGATAATGCGGGATGACAAGCGCGACTCCAATGTTATATATACTCGGTGGTCCGAGGGCGCCCGGTCAAAGGTACGAAAAGTTGTGCCGGAGTTTTACTGGCGTTAGATTATTACATTGGTTAAGTTCCCAACTCCATGGAGCTTATAGGTGTGGTGCTGCGGCTTTGAGCAGCGTTCAAATAAAAGGGGCCCCCCCCCCCCAAGCTGAAAGCTGCGAATATCGAGGTCACAAAGCCAGGGCATGCGTGTTTTCGGCGTGTAGTTGTGGTGAATGCTGTTTCCTCATAGTAACGTTTTAGTGACGAAGCTATTGCGTAAGTTTCTATAGGAATTTTATTTGAATGCTGTACTATGAATTAATCTAAGCATAGAAATATGAAACATAAACTACACACAATTGCCAGCAAATTTTTAATTGGGCATACGAGTCTGTGGCAGCATACTAACCTTTTATTCACCATTTGCATCGAATGGGAAAAAAATACAAATGTATTTTAGTGAAAGAAGTTTCGCGAAATTAAGTTAGAAGTATTCAAGGTAAATATAACATAATAAAAGTGATCGAAACAAGGTTTAACAGACCAATTCATATGTATTAAATAATTTTGAAGCCTTGATTTATATTTCAAATTAAATCTTTTCCCTATTGTTATTTCTCATTGGTCATTACATTTAAAGCATCCTCCCAACACTCGCGAAGAGCTTAAAAATAATCAAAGTGTTGCGAGTTCTTTGGGTTCGCGAAAACGCATGCTTAGTAACTGAATTTATAATTCACTCACATCGTGTATTGTACAATTTCTCACATCGTATATATATATTAATAACCTCATAACGCGAATTAAATTAATAATTCAGATAGAAATTATTTAGGGTAGCCCAAAGTTGGTTCGACTTCCTGGTATACATTGTAGTCCTTGTTATAGCTTTTAAGTGATCCTAACACATGCACAACCGTTGTCTGCAATATCATTCAGAAGCGTATCTGAAACGAAATGGCTGCATTAACCACTTTTTTTACGATGGAATTTTCTTGCTTACCTGGAAGGCAGCACTCCCTGCCTCAGAACGATGTCTCGCAACACCAATTTCTGGAACTACCCTCGCCTCGTAGTCGGGAGTCATAGTTGCAGATGACCTTGACGGGCCGTGTCCTCCAAAAGCTGCTGGAGGTGCCATTCACAGCCGTGGGACAATACACGGTATCCACTGCGCCCGAACTGTTGTACACTGTCGCCATTTACTCCCTCTGCCATTGGCACCGCAAGGCGTGCTCTGCTACGAAATGGAAAACATTCTTGTCTTATCACTATGACGGTCTACCCTAATAGGATGATGATATGTCACCACGTTATTCATTACCCCACTTCAGTAGAATTGAAATGTTACTATTAGTTTGTTATTCAGCTTACTCGTGTTGCTTGTTACATTCGCAATTTACTACATTCTTATAAAACAGTTACTTCACCTCCACATGAAAGGTTTTCGTTCTCCGGCGCGTTACTGCTGTTATGAAAACTCCAACCTGCAAGAGACAACGAACTATTTTGTCCGCGCGCTCGCACTTTCACAAGCTCCCGACTCACTGCTGCTGAGAGCTGACTGGGCACGTAACTACGCGTTTCTAAACTCTTTGGTTTCTTCGGTTGCGCACTGCCAGCTCTGTGATACTTCTGGCGAAATCACAGCTGCTTGGGCGGCGTTTTCAAACGCGCTAATTACAAGCTGTCGGATTCAGGAAAGCATGGGGACGCAAATGCCCCCGCAAAAAACCTAAGAGTTTTCGTATGTTACCTTCCTTTATTTGAAAAATTGACCTTAAATATTTATGTTAAATTATGTAAGTTAATTGAAAAATGATATTGTATACGTAATTATGGATATGTCACTGTGAAAAATAATGATACAACTTCATAACAAATTACGGTTTGATTATTTTAGCACCAAAATGCTCTGCCCCCACCCGCAATGATCGGCTGAATTGCAGCCTCTGATTACAAGATTACTTTGCTTGCCATATAAGAACGTCAAAGGGGCCTTGCGCCAGAGTTTACAGATCGCTTTCCATCCTACAAGCAAATACTGCCGCTTGGCTTTCGTGGAGACGCTCTGTTAAGAAACCCTCTGCAAATGAACTCTTTGCCCGGGCCGAAGGCTCGGTCGCTGAGTGCGTAACTGGAAGCTGCGTGGTTCGTTCTAACCTCCCGTTGGTTTGTTGGTTTGAGTTGCCGGCCCTCGTTTGCATCTGCCGCGTGATTTGCACAGCGCTCGTAATTACGAAGGGCGAGTCGCAAATTTACCGCCAAACGTCGCATTTATAAATGCACCCCCTGTGCAAATGCACACATGTCCCAATGCGGGCGCGCGAGAGGCATAGGTTGATAGGTAGCGCTCTAAAATGGGGATCGCTGTGGGCAAAAGGAGGAGGTTGTGTTGCGAGGCATAAATGCTCCGGTCGCCTTTAACTCCTTGGGAGAAGGAAAACTTGAGAAAGAAGGCTGGTCCGACTCAGAAGCCACTCTGAATGGGCATAAACCAGATAAGATTCCTAACCTACGCCTGATTCGAACATTGGGTTCTTCAGGTCAGAAAGCCAGAAAACTTCACCTTATAATCAACTGCTTCAATTCCTTAAAACCCATTTATTTTTATTTTTTTTCAAATATAAACACAGGTAAAAAGAATTAATTTAATATTTGGTCTTTTAATAATGTAATCAAGTTTATGAGGAAGAGAAAATATAGATAGGAAGTTTGTGCATTCAGAGATCATGTAGTGGAAGATATGTTCGAACATAGTTTTATGTATCAAAAATGGAAGAGAATACAAATAATTTCATAATATTTTATTTCCACAGATGATACAGACATATGTAATCAAATTTTATTAAACAATATCAATATCAATAACCAAAAGGTTTCAGATGTCTTTCCGTTTTCTGCAAGAATGCATTCCCAGGCATTCCAGACATGCTGAATCTCATCATTCTAAAAACAAATCCAAGCACACATACTACTGAGCGCAAGAGCAAATGAATGTTGTTTGTAAACTACCAAAAACAAAAATTCCTCCCTATTTTCTTGGAAAGTAATAATGATATTTAACAAAGTTAAGAACATCGTAAGGATTGCCAAAGTAGCAGATACATTCTTTAGGGTTAAGAATGTCCTTTTTAAATGAGAATGCAATGCATATTTTTATGGCGATGAGGTAGCTGATTACCTATCATTTAAAAGGCCAAGATTTATTCTTAACTGAAGTTTTTATTATAGAGTTAAACTCGTTTAATAATAATAATACTAATTTAATAATATTAATAATTTTAGAACATGTGATTAATGGTCTAAAAGACGCTGAATTTTAATAAAAATGGCTGTTAAAACACGTATCCTCCATTTTTGCGTAATTACCAAATATTTAATAGCGAAATAATTTATTTTTGGAATAGTGGTGTATTGCCAATTAGGTTTATATGGATAAAGCCGTAATTGCACGAGTACAATGTTTTCGACAACGAGCTACATTAGTAGCAAGTTTTCAGATTTTGTTTTGAATACAATGAAGGCTAACATTATGAACGAGTTGCATACGCTATTTTTAAACGCTAACTCCTATATCGTAATTTTAAAGAGGTAATTAAAATGGCTTTATGTAAGCCTTATGCCTTATGTAGCGTCCGAGTAGTCATGTATCCTCAAATTTTCATCCAAAACTTAATCAATACTTACTTTGTAAAAAGCTAGAGCATATTTTTCACATCATGATGGAGCTGTGAGTTCTCAGTTTTTGATGTAGATTTAAAACAAATACATCTCTCAATCAAGATATATCGGGAGTGTGCATATTGGTTATGATCAAGTTAATCTATTGCACAATTTTCTGATGACATAATTTCAGGTAAGTACTGTATTATCAAAACAGTATCTAGATGCGTTTTCAAAGTTATGACACTAGGTATTGTCAAATTATTCTATGTATCTCTAATTCTAATTATAGGTTCTTTATAACGAAGCATATCTATGAGGAGTGGGGGCGAACAAATTATTATTTCTTTTTTTACAAATAGGTTTTTCGAAATATTGGGTGCACCGGCCTTCGACGCGGCGTCACCCGGACAGCCCAGATCATGATTCTGGCCGAGGAAGCCTACGACTTAACTTAAATAAAACCTTTATTATGATTGCGGGCCATATTTTTATACTTGGACGATACGCACGTAACCTCGAATTGTATATTTATGCCGTTTATCCAGCTGCTCTGAGAAATTTGCTCCGCCCCGGGAGTGCGGGTGCGGGGGTGGGTGCCCGAGTCTTCCCAAAACGTCCCACCTACGTCCAAGATGGGCTTGGAGTTCTGGCGAGACACCGACTTCCTCTTTGTTCAGGACGCAATTTCGGGTCTCCTGCGATCTTTACTGCCGTCTCAGGCTGAGGTGCCGACGTTTTGACAAATACATCACGGCCTTCGTCGGGGCTGTGGTACTATTATGCTTCGTACTACAGCCATGAAGAAGGCCTCGGTTGGTCAAAATATTGGGCACCCCGGCCTTCGACGCGGCGTCACCGGGACAGCCCAGATCATCACTCTGGCCGCGGATGCCTACGGCATCATTTAACCAAAACCTTTATTAGGGTTGCTGGCCATATTTTCATTACTTTAACGATACGCACGTAACCTCTCATTGTTTATCTCGGCAGTTTACCCAGCTGCTTTGAAAAGTGTATTCTGCTCCGCGGGAGTGCGGGTTCGGGGGTGGGTGCCCGAGTGCTCCCGAAAGCACTGACGTCCAAGACGCGCTTGAAGCTCTGGCGAGACACCAGCCTCCTTTTTGTTCAGGACGCAATTTCGGGTCTGCGGCGATCTTTCCTGCCCCAACTTACATACGTGTCGAATATTTCGCAATTATTTTAAACTATACTAGGGGTGTCCAACTACTAAGGCCTCAAGGACCACATCTACAACTTCTGATCTGGGCTATCTGGGTGACGCCGCGTTGTAGGCTGAGATGCCGACGTTTTTACGAACATATGGTGGACATCTTCTGGGCTGTGGTACGAGTTTGCTTCGTACTACAGCCTGAAAAAGGTCACGGTATGTTTGTCGAAACATTGGGTGCCCCGGCCTTCGACGCGGCGTCACCCGGACAGCCCAGATCATGACTCTGACCGCGGAAGCCTACGACTTCTTTAAATAAAACCTTTATTATGGTTGCGGGCCATATTTTCATTACTTGAACGACACACGCGTAACCTCGAATTGTTTATCTCGGCGGTTTGCCCAGCTGCTCTGAACCGTGTGGGAGAGGGGGCGGATGGAACCGTGAGTGATATCAGGTTGTGCCATGCATAACGCAATGAAACGCATTGGGGACGTTTTGAATTTCTGAGTTTACTAAAGGAAATCCTTAAATATAAGATTAATCTATTTTAACATGAAAGGAGGTGTTAACCCCTACAAGGCGCGTGCGCTAGGCCCTCAATGTACTCTCCCGACACAAGAAGTGCAAGAGAATTTCACGTTTGACAAATTGCAATTCGTGTGTCACAATAAAAGACACTGCAGGCCGCCGGTTGGACAATCCTGAACTATACATTGAGATTATTACTTGATAAGTGAACTTGAGCCAGAAACTCTAGGCATGCAAAATAACACCAATAATGCTTTGCATTATTATAAGTTAAGCAATAATTATTCGGAAATAATAACTTATAAGATGCATGACAAAATAGAAATCTTAATTTTATTTAAAGTCATTATTTTTTGTTGTGGTTCAGTGCATTCTGGTTTAGTAAAACAAAGAAAATTGAATGGCAGTGCTCCATCAGTGCTTTACATTAAAGAAGCTTTGTGTTAAAGAAGAAAGATCTTTCCATAGCTGGGATTGATGACAGAACATTTTCTTTGTACGTTTCTTTGCTCATGGTAGCAAGAGGCCCAATGAATATCTGGAAATTTCTTCTCGATGTCGATACAGGGGCGAAAAATTTTATTCAAGAATAGAGAAACTACACAGCGCTCAGCGATCCAGATACCTGGTTGCACAACCGATTAATTTTAAGTTAGGGATGTTTTTAGAATATAGTTGTTTGTTGGATTCTCCTAATTATACATATTATTACAGTAATAGATTGGCATCGTTTTATATTTGTAACCATACGAGGAAAACAATATCGGATGAATGGTTGTGCTATTTCTGCCAAACGGTTAAGAAATATGTGGAACAGGACATGAAGTCTATTCAAGGGATGTATGAGATGTGAAGGCCAGGATCAAACTTGCACCAAATACGTGTGGACGATTGAAATAAAATTTATGAGTTAATTTTGAGATGTGAAACTGTGGTGTCCTATATCGTTAAGAATGATTTGGCTATCGTTGAACAAGGTAGCAATTGCTATGAATAATTCCAGAAAATTATTTTGAAAAAAAATTAAGCTTCTTGATTGTTGTCGTGGCAGCGCAATCATATCACAAGAAATTAGGGACCAATGAATAGTTTTATACATTTATATGAAGAAGTGGGTTTTAATGGAAGAGTGATTATTGTTAACTGGATGAAAGATATATATCTATTAGCCTTCCATTTTGCTTCTTTGAGACATGTTCTCTCCGTGTTAGCCTCTATGTCGAGTTTACGATTACATGGACGAGTACATGGAGAACTAGTGAATGTGTTCAAAATCTGATTGTAAAGGTGGAGGGAAGGACATAAATCTGAACGAAAATACTTTTGATATTTTTTTTTTTTAAATTGACATTACTTTCTCGCCATACAACCTACTTTCATAGTGAAGATAAAATATTGCAATGCAGCAGCAGATATCGGCGTTTTTCTAACAACAACAACAACAACAACAACAACCAAAAGAGTATAATGAGGCCCTGATATTGAAAAATTGGATAAATAGTTTTTCTCTAAATAGTAAATTTACTTCGATTGTAAAATTAGAATACACATTTTATAAATCTTTGATCCCGAAAAATATTTTGATTACCAACGTCTGTCTGACTGCATACCTGTCCGTTTGTCTCTGCCTAACGCTAGCGCCTAAACCATTTAGACGATTTCCAAAGAGTACGTCACACAGTTTTAAGTGGTAATTGAAGTTAAATAAATGAAAAAGTCAATCAGAATATATTCGAGAACCATTAACTACCCCTTGTGGAACAAGACCTTGCCCATAATGAATGTGAAGTCTAAAGTAATGAAGAAAGGTTCATTTGAAATAATTATATGAGTCGTCATTGCCAACAATATTGTTTACTACAGTAGCAGCTTTCGATGGCTTAGCCATCATCATCATCAGTTTTCTGCTATACGAAAGCCCTAAAACGATACAACACGCTTATATTCAGATTTAAAAATATTGACACTTCAAGGTCACGAGCTGGGATGATAGAGGGATATTGTCATCCAACCGAAAGCACCAATAGAAACAAAAAGTAGGATAGCAGTGCCCTCTATAGGATGACACTGCTCTCTCTCCTTTCTGCTCGTGACATTGAAGTGTCACTTCGTTTAAATCGAAGTATAGATATCACCAGGCGAGGTGGTTGTTAGTGATTCCGGGTGCGTGAACTGAGGTTATTAGTTCCCTGAGTGTTGTGCATGTTTTTAATCGAGTGGTGGTGGTGGTGGTGGTGGTGGTGGGAGGTGCTAGGGGTAGGAAGTGAAGGTGGGGGTGGGATGGGGCGTGGCCGGGTGCGGCGTGGGATGGGGGTGGGGGTGGGGGTGGGGGGCAAGCGGGGTGGCGGTTGGTACGTCTTTCCCTGCTGTATTGGAGAGATCCGGAGCTGACTCACCGTCAGCTAGCAGGGTTTTCCCAACCAGGTATCTCCCACCAGCGGGGCAGCTCTCCAGCGGGGAGAAGCTCTAAACTCCCGACCGGACTGGCAGCTGATATAGTGTTGTTTTTTGTAAGTAAGGGGTGATGACAGCACAGGAAGAGGAAGAAAAGATCGCGCCTGCTCTGAGACTCGTTTGTTAGGTGACTTCTCCGGCATTCGCCTTGTGGTGAACGGAGAAACCACGGAAAACTACCGATCAGAACAGCCGGCCACTAGAATTCTCTTCCAGACAGCGACTGTCGCCAGGCGGGAGATAATGCGGGATGACAAGCGCGACCTCCAATGTTATAATACTCGGTGGTCCGAGGGCGCCCGGTCAAAGGTACGAAAGTTGTGCACGAGTTTACTGGCGTTAGATTTATTACATTGGTTCAGTCCACCTCCATGGAGCTTATAGGTTGGTGCTGCGGCTTTGAGCAGCGTTCAAATAGGCAAGCTGAAAGCTGCGAATTCGAGTCAAAAGCCAGGCATGCGTGTTTTCGGCGTGTAGTTGTGGTGATGCTGTTTTCTCATAGAACGTTTAAGTGACGAAGCATTGCGTAGTTCTATAGGAATTTTATTTGAATGCTGTACTATGAATTAATCTAGCATAGAAATTGAAAACATAAACTACACACATTGCCAAATTTTTAATTGGCATAGAGTCTGTGGCAGCATACTAACCTTTATTCACCATTCATCGAATGGGAAAAAAATACAAATGTAATTTAGTGAAAGAGTTTCCGAAATTAAGTTTGAAGTATTCAAGTAATATAACATAATAAAAGTGATCGGAAACAAGGTTTAAACACGCCAATTAATATGTATTAAATAATTTTGAAGCTTGATTTATATTTCAAATTATCTCCTATTGTTATTTCTCATTGGCATTACATTTAAGCAATCTCCCAACACTCGCGAAGAGCTTAAAAATATCAAAGTGTTGCGAGTTCTTTGGGGTATGCGAAAACGCATGCTTAGTAACTGAATTTATAATTCAACACATCGTGTATTGTACAATTTCTCACTCGATATATATATTATAACCTCATAACGCGAATTAAATTAATAATATCAGATAGAAATTATAGGGGTAGCCCAAAGTTGGTTCGACTTCCTGTATACATTGTAGTCTTGTTTATAGCTTTTAAGTGAATCCATAACACATGCACAACTTGTCTGCAATATCATTCAGAAGCGTATCTGAAACGAAATGCTCATTAACCTTTTTACGATGGAATTTTCTTGCTTACCTGGGAAGGCAGCACTCCCTGCTCAGAACGATGTCTCCAACACCAATTTCTGGAACTACCCTCGCCTCGTAGTCGGGAGTCATAGTTGCAGATGACCTTGACGGGCCGTGTCCTCCAAAGCTGACTGGAGGTCCATTCACAGCCGTGGGCAATACACGGTATCCACTGCGCCCCGAACTGTGTACACTGTCGCCATTTACTCTCTGCATTGCACCGCAAGCGTGCTCTGCTACGAATGGAAAACATTCTGTCTTATCACTATGACGTCTACCCCTAATAGATCGATGATATGTCACCACGTTATCTCATTACCCCACTTCAGTAGATTGAAATGTTACTATTAGTTTGTTATTCACTTACTCGTGTTGCTTGTTACATTCGCAATTTACTACATTCTTATAAAACAGTTACATTCACCCTCCACATGAAAAGGTTTCGTTCTCGCGGCGTTATGCTGTTATGAAAACTCCACTGCAAGAGAACAACGAACTATTTTGTCCCGCGCGCTCGCACTTTCACAAGCTCCCGACTCACTGCCTGCTGAGAGCCTGACTGGGCAGCGTAAATACGCGTTTTCTAAACTCTTTGGTTTCTCGGTTGCGCACTGAGCTCTGTGACACTTCTGGCGAAATCACAGCTGCTTGGGCGGGCGTTTCAAACGCGCTAATTACAAGCTGTCGGATTCAGGAAAGCAATGGGGACCATGCCCCGCCAAAAAACCTAAGAGTTTTCGTATGTTACCTTCCTTTATTTGGAAAAATTGACTTAAATATTTATGTTAGAATTATGTAATTATTGAAAAATAATATTGTATAGTATTATATATTCACTGCAAAAATAATATACAATTTAATAACAAATACGTTTATTATTTACCAAAAATCTATGCCCCCCACCCAAATGATCGGCTGAATTCACCTCTGATTACAAGAAGTGACTTTGCTGCAATAAGGGAACGTCAAAGGGCTTCCGCCATTTACAGATCTCTTTCACCTACAACGCGGAAAATATCTCCTGCTTGGGCGTTCGTGGAGACGCTGCTGTTAAGAAATCCCGTCTGCAAATGAACTCTTTTGCCGCGCGCCGAGACTCGGTCTGCTGAGTGCGTAACTGAACTGCGTGGTTTTGCGTTTCCTAAACTCTTTGGTTTGTTGGTTTGATGCCGCCCTCGTTGTCATCTCCGGTGGCGATTTGCACAGCGCTCGTAATTACGAGGCGAGGTCGCCAAAATTACCGCCAAACGTCGCATTATAAATGCACCCCTGTGCAAATGCACACATGCCAATGTGGCCCGAGAGATAGGTGAAGGTAGCGCTCTAAATGGGGATCGCTGTGGGCAAAAGGAGGAGGTTGTGTTGCGAGCATAATGCTCCGGTCGCCTTTACTCCCTTGGGAGGAGGAAAACTTGAAAAGAAGGCTGAGTCGACCTCAGAGCCACTCTGAATGGGCATAACCAGATAAGATTCCTAACCTACGTCTGAATTCGAACATGGGTTCTTCAGGTCAGAAAGCCAGAAAACTTCACCTTATATCAACTGCTTCAATTCCTTAAAAAATATTTTTATTTTTTTCAAATATAAACACAGGTAAAAAGAAATTATTTAATATTTGGTATTTTAATATGTAATCAAGTTATGAGGAAGAGAAAATATTAGATAGGAAGTTTGTGCATTAGAGATTCATGTAGTGAAGATATGTTCGAATAGTTTATGTATAAAAATGAGAGAATACAAATATTTCATAATATTTTATTTCCACAGATATACAGATATGTATCAATTTATAAACAATACAATATCAATATACCAAGGTTTCAGATGTCTTTCGTTTCCTGCAAGAATGCATTTCCAGGCATTCCAGACAATGCTGAATCTCATCATTCTAAAAACAATCACACAATCACTACTGAGCCGCAAGACAAATGGAATGTTGTTTGTACTACCAAAAACAAAAGTTCTCTAATTTCTTGGAAGTAATAAATGATATTTAACAAAGTTAAGAAACATCGTAAGGATTCCAAAGTAGCAGATAAATTATTTAGGGTTAAGAATGTCCCTTTTTAAATGAGAATCAAATCATATTTTTATGCGATGAGGTAGCTGATACTATCATTTAAAAGGAAAATTTATTCTAACTGAGTTTTATTATAGAGTTAAACTCGTTAATAATAATAATACTAATAATAATAATATTAATAATTTTAGAACAGTGAATTATGTCTAAAAAAACGCTGAATTTAATAAAAATCTGTTAAAAACGTATCTCCATTTTGTATTAACAAATATTTAATACGAAATAATTTATTTTGGAAATAGTGGTGTATGCAATTAGTTTATAATGATAAGCCGTATTGCACGAGTACATGTTTGACAACGAGCTACATTAGTAGCAAGTTTTCAGATTTGTTGGAATACAATGAAGCAACATTATGAACGAGTTGCATACGCTATTTTTAAACGCTAACTCATATATCGTAATTTTAAAGAGGTAATTAAAAATGGCTTTATGTACCTTATGCCTTATGTACGTCCGAGTACGTCATGTATCCTCAATTTTCATCCAAAACTTAATCAATACTTAATTTGTAAAAGCTAAGCATATTTTTCACATCATATGGAAGCTGTCAGTTTCTCATTTTTGAATGTAGAATATTAAAACAAATACAATCTTCAATTCAGATATATCGGAGTGTGCATATTGGTTATGATCAAGTTATCTATTGCACAATTTCTGATGAAATAATTTCAGGTAAGTACTTGACAAAATCATGTTATCAGAATTGCGCCAAAATTGATGTATCACATGTTGATGTCAAATATCTATTGATCTCTTAATTCTAATTATAGGTTCTTTTATTTATAACGAACATATCATGAGAGTGGGGCGAACAAATATTATTTCTTTTTACAAATAGTTTATTGGTACATTAAAGATCTTAATTTGATTTATTTTTTTTCTAAAATAATCTGATTCTCATTTCATTGTAATTTACTTTTCATAATACAATATTATTTTTAAAGAACTTGCACATAAATTCGAAATTAAGGATAATAGGAAACGAATTAAATTTCAGAGCATGTAAACTTGCATTCATGGAGGATACGCCACCTACTTTCTTACATTTATTCCTTTGTTTATATCCACACTATTGAAAAACATCTCAGTACAGTACCTTTAATTCTCATCAAATTCATTTTACCTCTCCTGTACACCTTGTATGTGTAGGACGGTTTGCTTTAAAAACAGTATTTGAGCTTTGCTTAATTGAACATGCTTTTACACAATGCATTCTTGTTTGTCATGGTTGCACAGTATAAACATTACGAGATATACAATTTTGTGATTGAAAATGTTGTTACGCCACATAATATTCACAGTATATTGTTACAACAGACATACCATTTAGTTTGAAACATTTCGAGTATTATTGTAATATTTTGTAGGAAAATGGAGCAGTGGCTTGTATAAATCTATCCTGAATAGCAAATACACCCAAAACATTTGAAAGTTATTATATAATAACCCTTATGATTTAAAACTACCGGAAAACGTCGACAGGATTCACCTAATCTTTATTTCTAGCTTGAGTTGTGATCTAAAGTTAACCATCTTGCTCCTATTAGCACCTTTACGTATCAATCAGTCTCATACTTCAACACTATTAATCTCAAATAAGATTGCTATCTAGATCACAACACCTTCAGGCATTATAAAACAGTATTATATAAAACTCTTGTGGGAATTTAGATTTTTTGCAAAAGAGGAACACGAAGATATTATCCAACATACAAGGTGTGATAAAGAAGACCGGACTGTTCCAATAACAGTTTTTTTTCTACACTTATATTTTAATAAAACTTTTCATCTTCAAAATACAGTACTTGGATAGGAACACACTCATTCCAACGCTTCTTCCATCTCTGGAAAGCCATCTCTGGAACGCTGTTTGGTAAATCCTTTTGAGGTCTGTTGTACAGTTTTATTGAATGTCTGCAACAGTCTCAAATCGGTGTCCTATAAGGACAGTATCGAGTTTAAAAAAAAGTCCCCTGGGGGTGGTCTGATCCGGTGAATAGGGGGACTGGAGTATCAACACAGATGTAAACAACAGTTTTGTCCTTGTTCTGCAGTCAATACGCGCGGCACGATCTTTGACGCGACGAGCGACATGCCCAAAATTTCAGCCAAAATGGTTTGAAAACCCCGAAACTAATGCCAGTTTCTTTGGACATTTCGTGCATGGTAAGTTGTCAATTTGAACGCACCAAATTGTTAACCAATTTCACCTGGATGTCGTTTGTTGTCGTTGAGGGACGTCATGGGACGTTGAGGGAGCTTTCATTCGTTGAAGGTTGTGCCTGTTTTGTAACGGTTGTGCCAGTCAAAATACTGTGTGAGACTTATAGAAGTGTCTCCAAACGCTTCCTGAATCGTTATGAAAGTCTCCGTTGCAAATTTTCACGTTTGAAACAAAACTTTACACAAACGCGGGGTTCCGCCAAATCTTGTTTCACTTCAATGAGCGGTTTGCGCGCCCTGAAATCTTTTTTATCACACCTTGTATTCGACCACGTGTTTGTCCGCAACGTTTAAAAATCTTCGTGCCTGTATTTCTTGCCTTTTAAAGGTATAGCGTAACCTTATCAAGTTCACAAAAAAAATCATTTCTGTGGAGTATATCCAAAATTTTATTTCTTTGAATTTTTATTGATAAGTTATCATTTGTCACGTTCTCTGGGAATATGGTGGAGCATTTGTTTACGTTTTGAGACGTCTGCTGAAATGTCTACGAGTCATTCAATTAAATGTAGCTAAGATTAGCATTATAAGTTTTCCATAGCTAATACATTGCGGTTTGTATTTCACTGATCTTTATATTTCATTCTTATTGGCAATTCATGAAGTTCAACGAGATCAAAGGATAACCTTACCAAAAACGTTTTTGATTTTTTAAATAAATTATTATCGTGAATCTATGTTATCCCAGGTTACTGCCCGCTTTATTTAAAGTAGACACATTGCCAGAACAGATCAAAAAATATATTTTGCCTTGAAGTTGCTACAATGAACTGTGATGGAGGCGGGATTGTGAAGTTCATCAATGATGACAAATACCGCCACTTCTTCGGAAGATATCTTATGTTATTATCTTTAATAATCTCATGTAGTACTTACTCGGAACAAGTGACAGAGTTGAATGAAGCCTTGACTAAGGGAAACTGAGGTATGTGCGGTTACGTTGATTCTAGATTACAAGTTTCTCACTGACCTACGGAGGGAGGGAGGGATACCGGAGGAGACTAATTTCAGCAATTTCACTAACGTGGGCACAAAATACATGTTTTTTGCATATCATCAATAGAGACACAGCTTTGGAAGTCCATCCTCTTCATTTTTTTGGACTGCAACGTAATTTCGCGAGAATACAATCTCACAAACGACGACAGTTTCTGCATTCGCGAGTACTCTGCCAGCGCAGTCTACAAACTCTCTACACAGCCATCACTTCTACGTGCATCCTGCGACACAAACACCTCCAGAAGATACAGCAACATACTTTCGCGAGAATAAAATCTCATAAATGACGACAGCTTCTGCATTCGCAAGTATTCTGCCAGCCCAGTCTACAAACTCTCTACACAGTCATTACTTCCACGTGCCTCCTACGACACAAACACCTCCAGAAGAAACTGCAACACAATTTCGCGAGAATAAAATCTCACAAACGACGACAGTTTCTGCATTTGCGAGTACAGCCCAGTCTACACCGCCACCCCGTCCTCGTCTCCCCCGCAGCAGAGGCACCTCCAGAAGAGCGGCGACCGCTCGGTCTGCGGGACGGCGTGCTGAGCGCACTT
>BOPP01000046.1:8284792-8300592 GCA_017312745.1 Gryllus bimaculatus | reverse complement strand
GCACTTGGCGAGGCACGCGGTTGGCCCGCTTCGCGCGTGGGTGGTGGTCGGTGGTGGTGGTGTCGGGTGGTGGTCGTGGCCGGTGGGCGGAGGCTGCGGCGGCGGCCAAGAGCGCTTCTCGCGCCGTAGGTGCGGCGTCGCCGCGCCCAATCGCCCGTCGCGGCCGCGCCGCCCCGCCGCACCGCCGCGCCCGCCCGCCCCGCACCGCGACAGCACGGCCACGCGCCAGCGCAGGCTGCGCAGCAGCGTGTTGCGGAAGTCCTGCCGAGAAGGATGCAGTAGATGTAGAAGGCGTGAGCGAGTGTGGTCAACTCTCAGCAGGTTGGCCACCGCGCGGATGTGGTGTATTCGGGGGCGGAACACCTCCGGGAATCGCAACGATACCGGGAATCGCAACGATACCGGGAATCGCAACGATACCGGGAATCGCAATGATACCGGGAATCGCAATGATACCGGGAATTGCAACGATACGGGGATTCGCAACGATATCGGGAATCGCAACGATATCAGGAATCGCAACGATATCAAGGAATCGCATTGATATCAAGGAGTCGCGCATCGATGTCAGAGATCATAGCGACATCAGAGAATTGAATGCAATTGAAAGTAAATATGTTACTTAATATATCGTTTGCAGATGTTCATAGATCATATTGCAAGTTCAACAAATTTTACAAGTGACAATTTCCTGAATATTTAAGAAAAAAACTGAAAAATATTTTAAATAAATGTGAAACAAATGGGAGGATTTTGTTTTGAAAGAATTTCAAAATGATATAATAGTTTCTTCAAAATATTTGCATATAAATTGTGAGAATAAGGCATAAGAATATATACTTTTTTTAGTAATTAAGAACTGTACAAAAGAAATGTTCAGTTAGATCGAGTTACCCTGAATCACATTCCCCGAGAAATATATAAGAATTTTTCTAAGAAGCATATATAATAACTGGATCACGCTTCCCAACAGTACTTACTACATGACTACTAATAAACTAACTAACTGGTTTTTGTTCTGTCTTCTCGCATTGTCTCCCGCGATGCAGAAATTTTAAGTACACGATTTTGGTTATCTACGACAATCTGGATTGTGATGGAAATTTGTGCCTCCAAAAATTTATTACGTAATTTTACGTGTCCATCATAGCAAAGTAATATTCTATTGAATGCGGCGTTGGTAGCTACAGAATACATAATCTTATTAGGGCAAGAATTGTCACAGGATTTCATTTTGTCAGGCATCGACCAGGGATTTTTTACGTGTCGGAAATTAATTTTACTCCCTTTAGAAATTCATCTACCTCGGCGAGAATTGATCTCTTGAAAGTGACGTGAATGTAAGAGTTATTGACCCGTGAGATAACTACTACACCATTTAGTGTGTAATATAAAGCCAAAAATCAAATGAAAACTTTAAAATTACAAGAGATGAAGGAAGCAAACCCCAATGAGAAAATATTATCATTAAACCTATAATACGTGGTTGAGAAAACACGCAGAATTGTAAAAACAAAAATAATTAAGTCTATAAAAACAATTAAAGCCTAACAATCTTCCATGTTGTTATTTGGCCTTGAAAACAGAGAAATTCTCCATGAATGTAGCCATTTTGTCTTTATGTGTTTGCCTTTTATCCCTATCAACTACAGTCTTCTCACCTTTATATTTAGGGAACCCAGTATCAACCCCAAGCTGTTTAAATTCCTTGACTTGACAGTGAGTTGTTAAACAGCTTGGCCACCGACAGAGGCCATTCAAATCAATCGGAAATAATCTATTGTTTGAAGTGATTATAAAAAACAGAAACGTGTAGAAGAGACTAAATAGATCACTAAACTACAATGGAACATCAATTACTTGAGAGAGAAACATTTTAAGGTTTTGCTCGCTGCGCGACACGTTGAGGATGACCATGAGTGTGATGAAAAACTGAAAGCTGGACTCGTTGAGTGAGAGCAGTGATAAAGACATCACACTCAGCGAAGATAATAGGCGGTAACGAACACAATGTTGCCGACTACTAATCGAAGGAGAATAGGTACAGGAAAATAGATACAGGAGAATAGATACGGGTACTCTCCTGGTACGGAAAGAGGTTGAGGTTTACCTCGCTGAGTGTCACGTTGAGGATGGCCACGGACGAGATGCAAGCTGGAAAGAGAAGGCGGACTCGTTGCATGAGAGTAGTGATAAAGACCTCACACCCAGCGAAGAATATAGTACATAACGAACCAAAAAAGTCACTGACTACGAATCGCAGGAGCATAGATAGAGGAGTATAGATAGGGGAGAACAGATAGGGAGAATAGAAACAGAATAATAGGTAAGGGTGAATAGATAGGGGTGAATAGATAGGGGAGAAGAGATAGGGGAGAAGAGATAAGGGAGAAGAGATAAGGGAGAAGAGATAAGGGAGAAGAGAAGAGATAGGGGATAAGAGATACGGGATAAGAGATACGGGATAAGAGATACGGGATAAGAGATACGGGATAAGAGATACGGGATAAGAGATACGGGATAAGAGATACGGGGAATAGGTTAATATGGGGAAATAGGTTAATATGGAGGAATAGGTTAATGTGGGTGAATAGGTACGGTCCTCACCTGGTACGGGAAGAGGCTGAGGTTGCGCTCGCTGAGCGTCACGTTGAGGATGACCATGGGCGAGACGCACACCAGGAACAGGATGGAGGTGGAGCCGAGCAGCAGCACTAGGCGGCGCTCCTCGGCGAAGTGGCCGGCGCGCGGGTCGTCGGCGGAGGCGGCGGCGTTGCGCAGGCGCACGCGGCCGCGCACGCGCAGCCGCCGCCGCTCGCAGCTGCGCCGGTACACCAGCAGGATGCGCAGGTTGAGCGCCGCCAGCAGCAGCGTCGGCCCCACCTTGAAGGCCGCCTCCAGCGCCACCACGTAGGCCGCGTGCCACGGGGACGCCAGCAGCGCCTGGTTCGCCACCTGCGCGACGACGACGGCGGCGCTTTCGGCGCGTGCTTTAAACCCTTCCGCCCATTTAAACGCTTAACTCTAAACTCTGGTTGCAATAATCTCAACTGCTTGGAGGGTTGATTTAGACGTGCTACCAGTGCCACGGACTCCAGCTGCTGGCATCGACCTTGACATCACCGATGTATACTTTGATTTATTTACAGTGGTGCCTCAAGGCCACAATCTGAACAGAGAGGAGGACACATACATCCAATCGGAAGCTTCGTTACGATTGGAGCTCCCGTTTGGATGAAAATGTCGCTCCAATGTATTCAATTGTTGCCTCCAACTCGGTGTAAATGAATAGATGGAATGGAGCTTCATATTAGCTGAGTGCTTCTACCGATAATTTATGACGCTTAACACCAAAATATCTCAATATAAGTATTCAAACTTACAGTTTCGAGACTAAAAAAATATCGAAAGTATGCAGCGCGCACGGAACAAAGGGAGTAAAGCGCAGCAGCGCTGTCTCTGCCGCGCCCCAAAAGTACAGCATTAAGAAGAATAACAACAAAAAATAACACATTATGTGTGTTACTAATACGTTTATTACAGTTTTTGTTTGAAAGTCATTATTCTTACACATTCAACACCTTTTGTTTAAGTTTATTTACTTTGATTATATATTTAACAAAACCAGTAAAATCTTTATTTCGCGTATAGAAGAGATCATCTACGCACGTTTGCATGAGTTCCAGAATCCTTTCCCAACATTTTAACTATAAATAGTTGAAGGGTGAATAAAAGTTAAAAAATAATAATAAATAATAAAAATAATAATGATAAATAATAATAATAATAAATAAATAATTAATAATAATGATTAAAAAAAAATAATAATGATAAATAATAATAATAAGTGTGATAAATAATAATAAATAGTAGTAATAAATAATAATAAACACTAACAAATAATAATAAATAATTATAGTAATAAAATGTTTAAAAGTGTTAGATTAAAAACATTTTAAAAACTAGACATTTCGTTCCTGAGTTATACAAAACTTGTATCGATAAACAAACTCCAGATTCGATTTTTCTGAATTGCTAAAAATAGAAACTCACCCCAGCTCTACTTCTACAACTACCAGCAAAAGGAGAATTCAACAAAACGTGCGCAGAGTGGAGCTACATTTATGCCCAGAAGCAAAACAAAGGGCCATCTCAGCATTTACTCAATGGATCAGGAAACTTAGACGAGAACGTGATCGCGTTAAAGGTCATTGATCCGGAAGCAGAATTACATTCCTAGCTACACGTACAGCAATAATCTGTGTTTCATTTGGAGAATTTTGTAGGATTTCGCAGTCACATAACTACTCTTCTGATTGTGAATTATATTCTCATCAAAATTTCATTGCATTAACTGCAAAAGAGGTGCATAAGAGAGAATGAGTCAGGCGTGCAGAGCAGGTCAGCTGATGTTTAACACCGAAATGATACCAAGGCACCACAAATGTAAAATAAACATGATGCAAAACCAAAGTTTGCTATCGAAAGGGAATATGATGATTGTCAACCATCTCAAAAATCTGGGGAGAGGATCCGGATCGTAACAGCATGCGAATTATTTTCAGATCTCCTTCGCACACAGGGCGTGATGCACAGACCGACAATTAGATCCCACGTGGGAAGAGAGGGAAGAAAAGACGAAAGAGACGAGAAAATTCCACGAGAAAGCTACAAATTGAACGTAGCAAATCTGTTGGTAGGTTTTAAAAGATATTTATTTATTAAAATTATTAGTCAATTTACTTTGAAATAGAAAGCGTTTAATATCAATAATTATGTAAGCATCTTACTAATTTCTTTTGAAAAAAGTAGTTTATGTTCTCCTTGGCGAGTGTCTCAGCTTCCGTTAACGTTAACAGGCGGGGTAGTTTCAAAAATACGCTTGATGCAGATAACCGGGCGACTGCAGTAGGATTTGTTTGCTAAGTTCAAATCAACTACATGAATCATCACGGTCTGTTGAAGTCTTTTAACTCACGCAGCTTATAGGCAACCTGATACTCAGTTCAGAATATAACTACTTAAAAATTTAACGGTCAAATTCAGAGGTAACGGCTGCTCATATTTATTTATAGGTTTTGTCTCTATTCGGTCTGAATTTTGTAGGTGGCTGTTACACATATCGACTGAGGGCCTAATGGCGAGGGATCGCATGTTAGAATCCCGTCCTGGTCATCCAAGTTTTATCTTGTCTCGTGCGATATATGTAGAAAGGGATTGTATTCGTAAACTTAGACGTACAAAAATCGCGAGTCTATTTAAGTTGGGAGTAATGTTTAAGATGCAACTCAATTAAGTAAAGTGGCTAGAGGGAGGTAATGACTAATGTTAGCATCGGTTGGAGAAAACTGCAAATAAAATAATAAACTATCATGTATTTTTTTCAAATTAGGGGAGCCAAGAGTTGTTCTACATTCAAAGACAATGGATTGTTGACAATTGTAAGAGCTCCGTTGAAAGTGGTAATTGTATAACTTTGATTCGTGTGAAATCAACCGCTGAAGTATTAAAATTAGTAGCTGCGTTTCTTTACTCATTTTATTTGAAATATAAAAAAAATAATTGTAAACGAAATATTACTAGTATAGAAAATGACCTACTACACAATGGAATTTCTATTACCGTTTCAGAAAATATGACAGCAGTTTTATTCACTACATTGTCTCGATTCAATTTAAATTTAACGTTAGATACCTCACAAAACTATAAACATTAAAACTATTTAGTAATAAAAACGAGTTTTGAATACTGAACTCCGACAATAGACCGGGACAACATAACAGGTTTACACAGACAAATGTGTGTGTGTTCCCTGACAACACGGATAAATTGAGCAGCGTCAGCAAGCATCTGGCCTTAAAGGCACCCACCAGCACAGTCGCAAGCACCACGTGCCCTAGGCAGATAACAGGGCGCCCGGTTCCCACCTGCAGAACGGAGCCGACTGACGCGTCACGCAACGTCGTGGCAAGCCTTGCATACAACTACACAATTTATGGTTTAATTAAAATAATAATTTTAACAAACATTAACTGGTCATATCCAAAAAGTACGGGAAATTTACTACTGGAAGAATATGATTGAATTTACATGCACTACTGGGTTTCTTATTACAATTTTTTCATGAAAAGGCAATTTAAACCATTTAAGTAATCCTCAAATTTCTATTTTATGAAAAGGTTTTCTAAAAATATTTCTCGGGGTTCACTACTTAACCCAGCAACTGCACACTTATTTTTTGTTACATAAATTGCACACTGGGAGTCTCACGGACTCCCAAGGTTTTGGTTGCTAAAAAGGGTTCAGAAAATTATGTGTGATTTAAAAATGTGTTATTGCATGTCAATTTTATTTAAGAATGCGTGAAAACAAGAGAAAAACACAAAAATGATATTTCAATAGTAAAATGTATCAAATTTTTTACTTATAATGGTTCTTCAGATTTTATTAGGATGATTACAAATACACGGTCAAATCATAGCACAAAAACGCACATGGAAAAATGGTAAGAATTCTCATTGTGGCATTGAATAAGCATTACGAATGATAGTATTTATATTTTATTATATGTATACGGAACCATAAGAAACTACACACTGAGTTCTAGCTGACCTTAGTTGCACCACTGACGAATTAGCTTTTATCCTCGGCAAAGAACTGGTAACAGCTGAGACTAAATACTCGTAGCGTGAGGACAAGATAACTGTGCAATTCAAATTGACGCAAAGCGCTATGCGGTTCTCGTCAGAAATTTCCTCTCGGTGTGAATTTGAAATGATGTTGGGGTCCAGTAGACCCCAGTGTGCAGTTCTAGGGTTAATAGCTGCTGATGTATTTATATAACAATGAAATTAATGCAATACAAATATTATTTTGTTGATAATTCAACCATATTTAACTACAGTTTTTCTGCACTCATGCTTGAACATTTAAACGTTTATTGATTAGGAAGTGTTCCTTTGTGGTACCCGTATCGCAAAATATACTTTGCCACATGCATATCGCAAACACGTCGTAGCTATATACACCAATGGGTTCCGCAAAGTTAACAAAATACTTGGTCGACATGAAGCAAGTTGGCTGCCGACTTGCATATTGAAAATGATAGCTGTAATAGTTACTTATTAGGATGCATGAATTTGTACTATATAATAATGTACTATACGACTGTACTATACAATAATGCAGGCAAATGTCATTGACGTACTCATTTCAATTCATTTGGCTCTTATCGTCGCATCGTCCAACATTTCATTTGCTCACCAAACGCGTCACTTTCTATTCTAGTTTTGTAACGAATATTTGTGTAAGGCCAATGCTTCTTACTCTACGCTATGGCGAAGGGTATTATAGCGAAGCGAAGGGTTGATATTGTATGCAATTTTAGGGACATTAAATTAAAACGAAAGAAGGAAATGGGAAGAAGTTTAAGAGTACATAGAGTAAACACGTTAACTTGTTAAAACTAACACATATAATCTTTTTCAAAGTTTTGTCAAGATTAGATGTGTTATTTTTATCAATTTAAAGTGTTTCCTATACATATATTTTTAAACATCCCCGCCAATTTATATATTGTTCCTTATTCTCTCACCACAACTCTAAAATTCCATAAATTATCAATAACCGAAAAAGGTAGTCTATATTTAGATATCGAATGTTTTAACAAACTCAAAAGTTTTGCTGTCCGTTATTGTAGACTGCGATGAGTGATTTTCTCTGAAGAAGACTCACACCAATCGCCACTATTACGCACCAATTCGACGTTTATAATTACAAGGTATTACCGACTTATCAAGAACAAACTCTGAATCTGATTGTGGAACTTGCAAATTTCGGAGAGACTCAATACGTAGATAAATCCACTGACGAGCATTTGAGCCCAGAGAATTGTAATCCAAATATGATAAATGGCAATATTAAATTTACATAGTCCTGACCTAATTTTTTGGAAAAATCCATCAACAAATCCAAGCTAGTATGATTAGAAATAACACTCCATCTCAATGTAAACTGAGCTGCAATATTTGACGAAAGTCCCGAAACGCGACCGTCTTCAAGTACAACTAACTATTATAGGTTATCTTTAACAAGAAACTAACATGTACGTGATGACGTAAGGTGTCCTTCAGCGCCACGTACCTCTACGAGCTCGCATAAAAAAGGAATACAGAGATACAGGATTCACTTTCATGAGAGGAACAGCAAGGGCATACGATTCGCTCGATAAAACGTATGGTCGGCTACCGCGCGGCATCACACTCGAGAGTTGCACCAGGGACCGCGTTCTGAAACGGCTTACGTTCGCGTGGCTGCGACGCCCCGCCGGTGAAAGCAGGTCGCCCGAATTCCATTGCCGTATTGTTGCCGGACCATCAGGCGTTTAATTGACGCGCTGCTCCTGCGCTTTGACGAGAAGAACGGAGTTCGGCTTGGCACCAAGGGGTTCATTGACGGGGTAGAGGAATCACTTTGCTAATATGAGATACGCTTCGGGTGAGGTGATCACTTCAGCGGGCTCTTGGAAGGAAAATTCAGCAGGAACACGTTACCTGAAAAAGCGGCCGTGGGACGCTGGAAAAAGCCCTTGAATGGTCGGGAAATGGAAGTAGCCAGGTGCAGCCAATTAACCTCACTCAGGATACAGTTCATTTTCTTTCTGTCGTATCGCAGCCCTGCGCTGTGCTTTAGATTCAGGTCATCTTGGGCGGGAAAATGCAAAAAGAATCGCCGAGGCTACATTCTTTCCTCGGCCCTCTTCCCGCCAATCATCTCGTTTTCCCTCTTTCCTGAAGCTCCTCCCTGTATGTACCTGGTCTTCCCAGAACTAAGCTTGATGTATTGCGCGTGATTCTGGGAAAAGCCTTGTTTCTCCGGATTTTCTGGAAAGTAGATGTAAGGCCTCTGTTCTTAGCAACCTTCTTTAAATCCACAATTCACTGAGAGGCGTTTGCAGGGACCTGCATATTCGCAGATGTAATCTCAGACGAAGTATTGTCTCCTGAAATATCGAGAAGGGGATGCGATAAGTACCAAATGGTTTGTCAATAAAACACTGGTTGCCTTCACTACTTACTGGGACCTGGTGCTCAGATGCCATTGCATAGTTTCGGGCTAATTTATTAAAGTTTTGTCACAATACAGCACAAACTTCTACACGTGAATAACTATTGCATCTGCAAAAAGTACACGTTACAGTATTGTACTGCAAGAAGACCCTGAACGTCACTCGCGGCACATACGTTCTTTGTATTCATTCGAAGAAAACGTGATTACACTCTTTCGTTTCTTCACACTCACAACGCCTACTCTAGCAGCACTTGCATAAATACATACTCACACAGGTACAATATATGTCACATACGTACAATCTCGAGGATGTACAACAACGTTACATAATATTATCATTAAATATTGTTTAAAAAAATCGTTTTACAAAACTTCCATACTGCTCGCAGTTGAAACTACGCTTCATATAATGCTCGAAAATTCTAACTTGACAACATTGTCTACAAGCTTGAAGAAAAACATGAATTAATTAAGATGTTTACAACCTGCTTCATAAGCCTCAGAGCCCGTGGATCGAGCAGTGGTGTCGCCAGACCTACCTACGTGAGAGTTTGTCAATGCATTCGAAACTGACCATAACTCATACAACACGTCTATAGTGTTCCCATAACACGCTACTGTGCAAAACTCGCAAACATGTAAGAATATAATGAAATCGCCTTCCCGTTTTGATGAACTTATAGAAATGTTCATCGATGTCAAGAACTATTAGGAAGGTATTTTTGACTTCTGTGAAAACAACGCTACGAATTGGGTAAAATATAGCGGGTATCCCACCAACTATAGACCACCCTCTTCTCAAAAGTTCAGAATACCGATATGCAGCTTTTTCTCAACAATGTGGAATCATGGTGCATGTAATATGCCTTTGGTATATTGATTGTAATCTTTTTAATTTTCATGAAATTTAATCAACTTTGCTTTAAAAAATATTTTTCCACTAAAAACGGATAAAACATAAATATAATAAATTATGTAACATTTGTTATTGTTTTGATAATAATTTGAGTATAAAATTATACCTCCTGACGAGATACTTGAAATTAAACTGAAATTTTTCCTTTAGTAACCCTTTCAACTATTTCTTTCCATTGTCACTGCTACTCACCTTCGCTCCTGGATCATCAGTATTCCAAAGAATAAAAATTACAAATTTGGAAATAACTCTTGAAAACAAAACATTGTTATCAATGTAAAGTTACACAAATTAAATAAGGTCCCATAGAAAATCAGAATAAAAATATCCAGTATATAAATTATTTAAACATATGTCCTACATCGACAGCAATATATAGATATTTATATATATCTGCAGTCGTATGTGTAAGGGCTCACGAACTGACTGCAGTGTTTTGTAGCGCTATAAGTCGATGTTTTGGAAGAAGAAAAGTTCAATTCTGAAGAACCAATCAAAAAAACTCTTATTCTGATAGTTAATATTGACGTTTGTGTCCTGTTCCTGGGTCAAAACCGTACAGTGCTGTAATTGCGTCTACATCCCTCAGTGCCACTGCTTTCAGACTCTCTTTCCCCATAACAGTTTCGGCGCTACAAGCCCACCTTCTCCTCAGGTGACAATCGCAAGGGATACTGGAGGAAATATTGTCCGTTTAGTTTTAAAGCACATTTCTGAAATTATTTTTTTAACTTGAAATACTATCAAAACATTAACAAATGATAAATCATTGTATTCCGCTTTTATAATCTATAGTTTATAAGTAGAAAAGTACATACAAATTAAAAAAATATTAAAGTTCTCGAAAACTATAAATATTACAAAAATAATTCTATTTGTCTCAAAATTTCACATTGTTGAGTGAAAATTCCATTTCAATATCTTGAACCGTTTAGAAGTTATGAGGGTGGCACCCACTTGGTGGGACATCTGAATAAATTCATTCTCATACGATGGAGATTCAAAGCTGCTCTAGATGATAACATCAAAAAATGCAACTCGTCAAAAAAATATAAGAGAAATTGCATTAAAAAACCTATTATCCGATATGTATGACATGAAAAGGAAAGAGTAAATCTCACGACCCCCATCACTGCGCTTCTAACCTCATAACTATTGTCACAGTATCTTCGTATTGCGTTTTAATGAAGTGTAAGATCGTTTTACTTAATATGATAGCTCGTTTTCTGATATTGAAAATAAATCGATTTTATGAAGACATCTTAAAAAGATAAAATACGAAATAAAATGACATTTACGTTGGTTTGTACTGCGTTGGCAATATCTGTTACTTAATATATCACGCCAAACTTAATTGCGTCCATATTCTCATGCCATTAAGTACAGAAAAGAGGTTCAGACAATTCCTTAAAGAGGCCAAGACTTACAAAGATCTCTTGTATCAAATCTAGAAGTAATTTCATTGGTCAAAAAATGAACCATTTGTGGAGCTGAGGTTCCAAAAAAAGGAAGCCAGTTGGTTGTTTTGTTCACGTTGAAAATGTATTGTGATATAACGAATAGCAGCTACAAGAACAATATCAAACATGATAAAATGTATTTACGTTGGCATGTAATGCTGTAAGCTGGCAGGAATCTCTATATTGAGACTCTAATATCAACATGGAATTCATGAGAGATTACACGACCAAATGCAATTATTTACTTTATACATTTATCAGAAATCTGTAAATCCGGAAGGTGTACATTCTAGATAAACAAATTGCAATGTAACAATACGAAATCGCAACAACACGAACTGATTATTGTGAATACGGATTGTGTGAACGTGGTTGCTCAAAAATGACAATATTTCTATGAGTAAACAACAAAAAATATGTTCTTAAGTAAATTAAACAAAAAGTATTTCGATTACAAACTTCAAAGTATTTGCATCCAAGAACGAATTAACATTTTTCATAAAATTTATATACTTCATTCTGCACAGGTCAATAAAATGTTTACTTTGAAATTAAAGTTGAATGGTATTACATTAAGTAATGTATGGACTTGGCGCAACAGCCCTTGAACGGGCTCAGGCCTACTGGCGACGTCCCTGCTTCGCGGCCATGGGTTAAGGGAGTACGTGTGATTAGCACGTACCCTACGCCGTATTCCGGTCTTCTCAACCTTAGAAGTAAATTTTCTTATCCTCACACAGCAACATATACCGGGACAGGAAGTAATACCGGTTATAATTTCTAATAATACTTATTTTTAAATGTGAGAACAGGTGAACATCCCTGGGGATTACACTACCCTGCAACACTGCGAGATATTTCTCTGCCACCGGGCATCCAAGCGGACGAGCTCACAGATCGATATCCTGTGACATTTGCAAAATAAAGGTTTGTTTCATTTCCTGTCTGTGGCAAGGCAAAGCTAATAAAGCGTGGGCACACCTCTCTCAAGTACCTCTAGGCTTCTGAGAGAGAGAGAGGTCTAGCACAGCCTCGACTCGATGTTGCACGCAGGGAAAAAAGCGTCAGCTTCGGCGAAAAAAAGCGTCAGATTGCGGATAGAAAATGCATTTTAGAACTTCCGCCAAACGGGCGGAATCCATCGTTTCTTCCGAGAATTTTGAGGGATTCGATGATTTTTTGCTTAATTCATCAATAGTACCCATATTTCCCTAAAAACTGTTCTAATATTAATGGCTTCTGAAACATATGCCCCATTCACAAGACTTTTGGTTTTAAACATTTGCAGCTACTAAGAAAAGATATCAGATCCTACGTTCTTATTTTTAATTAAACAGGCATGCAATCGGGCCCACCTTTTTCTAAAAATTGTACAAGTATCGATGGCTTAGGATAGGTAGACCTTATGAACAAGATTATTTAGTAGAAACAATTTGTAAATGTGCTGCTAATTTGAAATTACCATCACAGAGTCAGTGTTCGCCTTTTTTGTTGCTCATCTTTTTTACATCGCAGTCATTTGTCAGATTTTAATCTCTCAGATGGCGGACTTAGAACGGATCTGGCGACTATGAATTGCGCTCACTGAGAACTAAAAATCTCTGCATTGCAACATTCTCGATGCCACACACTCCAGGAAAATGTAAAAGACCTTTTGGGACACGAAATATTCTATCTTCATGAAAATTGCTGTAGTTGAATTCTTTCGACTTGACGCTTTGACAATATGGATACGTGATATTGTGAAAAGGTTTCACACTGAATATTAAATGACAGTAACAGAATTTCTGCTGTCGGGATGGAACAAATATTTGGCGATGTTCACTTTGTGACATGAAACTCAAAGCACTTGCAGGTACCGCTCCTGAAGCGTAGTATAAAGTGAACCAGGTCAGTAGGCCAAGCTCGTGCTTCACACAGATACAGTACGCGGAAAAGGATTCACACAGAAACGTTTGAACCATGGAAGTTTCTGAAAGAGGGAGGTTGTAGTTCGATACATTCTTTGATTGGGATAGGATAAGTAATTAAATTTCCGCTTATTTTCTAAATAAGTTCTAAACTACATCTATTTTGTACTATAGATAAATGTTAAACAGTTAAGAGTCGCTCACCACTTTTGAGCACTGCGCATTCATAGAAAGTCTAGATCGTTGTCGACTGCTGAACAGTAAGCAGTGTTTTAATGCCGTGTTGAGTTCCAGTACAGATCGATTTTAGTTACAAGAACCGTTCATTATGGCTTAGAACTTTCACTGCCTGTTTACTCTTCCGATGTCTTATACCAAAAGGATTTCAGCCATACCCTTTACCTGTGACAAAATCCTATAAAGAGGCATTTTCTACAATTCTGTCACAAACCTAAAAAATGAGCCTATTTCAATAATATTTTATGCAAGACGTTGGCGCACAAACAATCAAAATATCTGAGGCATAGCTGGAAATAATGAATATATTGCTCATTTTCACGTCTGGACAATAGAATCTCAAGTGGAAACAAAGTTTCGCACCAAATCATTGTCTTTTAAAGCAAAATAAATATTAAGACTCTGAAAAGACTGTAGTTTATATGGATGACACGGTTAGAGTGAGTTTCAGTTTAGCCCACTTCAACGCAGCTACAGGTACCTGGACCTACCATATTAACAGTCGTAAGTGTATTAAGTTTGTAAATAATTTGAATCGTGGAATGCTCATTATTCAAAAGCTTCTTTAATATATTTGGGAGTTGGATATTCGATTGCCCGTAATATCTAATTATCAACTTTTTCAACCTGAGAATTGAGACCAATAATATTTAAAATGAGATCACTAGCCATTAACAGGACTCCGCGCACTTTCAAATCGAGACAAAACCCTTGCCAATTGATAATAAACAAGAATGAAGGAACATGGATGAAAATTCAAACATCTCAATATCTAGGTTTTTTTATAATTAAAAAAAAGCCGGTCAAGAAGACCGAGATCGTTAGGGCAGTAGTGTTGTAGGGCTTTTGGACCAGAAGAATTCGAGTCCCGTCTCGGGCATGGGTGTATTTGAGTATGTATGTTTGTGCCATCCTTTAATCCCTTCCTATCGTCGTCGTCATCATCATCATCATCATCACCATCATCATCACCATCATTATCTCATCGTCCACGGGATAAAAATCGTGATTCAGCTGAAACGCTGACGACCCCCAGAAAGGTACTTGCACCTGCTGAAGCAGGATGCACGCCTGGTCCGAGTTGGCCTACACGCGAAACAAAAAATTTAAAAACAAATGATGTATGATCTGTTTCACTTGCTTCTCGTCCTGGCACTGCCAATAATTGAGAAAAAGGCTATTCTAGCCGTTTCATTTGCTTCTAGCCCTGGCACCTGTAATAACTGAGAAACAAAAAGACATTCATGCAGTTTAAATTGCTTCTAGTCCTGGCACTGCAAATAAATGAAATACAAAAGTATATTCGAGCTTTTTCGCTTCTTTCTAGTCCTGGCACTGCTAATAAATAAGAAACAAAGATATTCTAGCTGTTTCACTTAATTCTAGTACTGGCATTGCTAATAAATGAGAAACAAAGATATTCTAGCCGTTTAACTTGCTTCTAGCCTAACACTGCTAATAATTGAGAAACAAAAGGATATTGTAGCTGTTTCACTTGCTTCTAGTCCTGGCACCTGAAATAATTGAGAAACAAAAAGATATTCGAGCTGTTTCACTTGCTTCTCATCTTGGAACAGCTAATAATTGAGAAAAAAGACTATTCGAGTAGTTTCACTTGCTTCTAGTCCTAGCACTGCTAATAATTGAGAAAGAAAAATATATTCGAGATTTTTGACTTGCTTCTCGTCCTGGCACTGCTAATAATTGAGAAACAGAAGGCTATTCTAGCTATTTTAATTGCTTCTAGTCCTGGCACCTGAAATAATTGAGAAACAAAAAGATATTCGAGCTGTTTGAATTGCTTCTCGTCCTGACACGGCTAAAAATGAGAAATAAAGATATTCGAGCTGTTTCACTTGCTCCTGCTTGCTTCTAGTCCTAGCGCTGCTAATAATTGAGAACCAAGAGGATATATCAACTGTTTCACTTGCTTCTGCTTGTTTCTAGTCCTAGCGCTGCTAATAATTGAGAACCAAGAGGATATATCAGCTGTTTCATTTGCTTCTCGTGCTGGCACTGCTCACCTTGTAGTAGACGCTGTCGCCGGTGGTGGTGTGGTTGGCTGCGGCGGCGGGGTCCGCGGCGGGGTCGGCGGGGTCGCCGGCGGGGCCGCGGGGGTCGCCGGCGGGGTTGGCGCCTGGTTGAACGGCGGGCAGATGGCAAGCGCCGACGCGCGCGCGGAACGCGGCCGGCAGGTAGGCGGCGAAG
>BOPP01000046.1:8194925-8282985 GCA_017312745.1 Gryllus bimaculatus | reverse complement strand
ACAGGAGGCTTCGGAACACGTGGTGCGACTTGGCCCGATTACTACTGGTCCGGGCGCATCAATGGCTGTTATTTTCTCGTAAGTGTAGGCCATTTCCCCCCTCTGTAGAAGGCGGTGATCTTCCCCTGCTGGATGAGGAGATCCGGCGCGACCAACCATTTTTTTACCCAACCAGTAATGTCTCACCATCTGGCCACCACCTCAATCGTGACAAGCTCTAAGCTCCAGACGGGTCTCCCCGAATGTGTGATAGAGTAGTGCACGTGAATGTAAGAGTGTGTAAGAAAGGGGTAAGAATAGAGCAAGGAAGAGGAAGGAAAGCGCGTGCGCCCCGTGGTCCGTTTCTTAGGGGACTGCTCCGGCATTCCCTTAGTGTTGATCAGAGAAACCTCTGAATACTATCGATCAGAGCAGCCAGACGCCGAAAATCTATACCAGACAGACACTAATTTCGTCGTAGCTGACACGCCAGGGTCAAAAATTCGGGCACCTTCGGGACTCGAGCCTTGGACCTCCCGGTCAGAGGCACTGCAGTGACATCGTAATGCAAAACGATAGACCGAAACAATGTTAATACACATTATTCTCCACGAACGACGAGACAAGCAATTTTGCGAAAAATTTGTCCGTTTACAACAAATTTGTTTCACGAAAATGTTTATAAAACATTTTATTTACGTCTAATAAAACTTGTTTTATAAAAATGCTGACCGTATACAACCGACTTTATATCACCTAGGACCGAAAATGTTCACTTTAAGCAAACAACCTGTGGTGAAAACTAGTTTGTAACGAAGGGACACATGTAACATTTTGCCTGATTGATAAGCGATCCTCCTTATAAAGGTGTTTGAGAGATTCGACCAAATGTGACCTGCCATATACTAGTGCATAATGTCGTGTCTAACAGAGGTAAATGTCACGTCTGTTTACTTTAAATGAGATCTCCAACCATATGTTTATTGACAAAAAGTTATCGTATTCTACTAGCTTACTTGCAGTAAAAATTTGAAATATTTATTCTGAGTTAAATGCATATCACTGAACAAGCAATATTGTATACGAAAAGGAAGGTGAAAAGTATTCTATTGCAGGAGGACGCCATATCCAATTGAAGCTGTATATTTTAAGAGACTTTTCCGTGCAAATTAAAATATTATACTTGTAATTGCATTTGTAATTACACTACAATACTACTAAAATATTACATTAAAATAATAAATAATACATCTTGTAATTGTATTGTAATGTTGGGGTATTATCTGGGGGTTGAAATATTAATTATAATTTGGAAGTTCAAATATCCTATATGCTTTTTAAATAGCTTTTGAAAATATAAAATAATTTCAATTTGGTTAGTAGGCTTATTTATAATTTTTAGTCTTTTAATAACTTTATAAAAATGATATCAGTTGAATCAGTGTTGGCCCAATCAATATTGTTTGAAGTATTACAATCTGAAGATGAGAAGTGAGGGAAAATTACTAGGTGTCATAATCAGTTAAGGGAAATTATTGAACAATATTAATAGTTCAAATTGAAGAATTATTACACTGTTGTTTTATTTTTGTAATTTTGTGTGTTTTTTAATCAACTTGCATTTCCCAAGATGCTTTGTCTGCGACCATCTACTTTTAAATACTTTCTGTTCGCAATCTGTAAACAGTTGTTGGCCGCGAGTGGTTTCTAGTCGCAACGGTCAGCTTTAACTGTGTCCTTGTAGTTACAGTTAGTGAGTGAATGTATCAAGTTGTGGCTTCAAAACTACTTAGAGTGCATTCTAACTACTCGATACAATGTAACACGATCGAATGCAAAGCAACGTGTCCGTGGGCGGCAGAGGGTTGGAGTTGTTTCAGGCTTCGTGACGGAGTTAATCGGCAGCGCAATGCTATCTTTCAGAAAATATTGCCGCATTGTAGCAATATGTTTAAACATTTATCACATTCACTTTTCATCGAAACAGAATATGATTAGGTATATGCGTTTATATCTATGGTCTTAAAAATATCGTTTAATAATAGTGAAAAAACTGAAATGTATTCTATATCAATTCATTATAAATATCTTAAATACATACACTAGTACATACATGGAGTAGGAAACTGGAATAAATAAATTGTAAATTTTATTAAATGGAATATTCGTGGAAAAGCTTGGATGGATGGATTAGACCCAACGTCGTTCACCTAGTATCTACCAACCCTGCCTTTTCAGAAACTCTGGAGGCCTTGATACCGTTTGGAAACGTTTGTATGTTCTGACAACAAATATATTAAGCATAAAAATCCTATCATTAGTTTATTATAAGAAAGAAAAATATATAAAATTTTACAGAAATGAAAAACACACACCTCCATCATCATCCCAAACATACATTTACGAAATGGAAAACCTACATCTCGACCTGTAGAAATTAAGAGAGCTCATTTGAAGGAATGACTCAAAGACATATTTTTGAAATATATCCCATTTAACTATTCTTGTGGTAGAAATGAGTTCAGCAACAACAGCACGTACTTTCTCCCATTGTTTTTAACGTCTGCGCAGTATACTACCTACTGCAAATGTGATTTTCATCGATCATTTTTACTTAAGATGAACCAGAAGTGATAATCAATGTTCAGCGGCAAAATTTTCTTGTTAACGGGCGCTTTCCATTACAACGGAATAAATGCAATCAACGTTTACCCATTACCTCTGCATTTTCTCATATTTCCCTAACATTTAAAATAAACAAAGTGAAATAGTGGTTGCGTAGGCTTCCCCGGCCGGAGTTTCTTTTGGCTGGGCTATCCGGAACGAGTCGCGTCAATGTCATGATGGCTAACGTTTCGGCCAGCGTATTGTGGCCTCCTTCAGAGCGTACTGCTGCAGTACGCTCAGAAGTACGCTCTGGAGAAGGCCACAACACGCTGGCCAAAACGTTAGCCACCATGACATTGACGCGACCCGTACCGAATAGCCCAGGCAACAAAGTGAAATAGTGTACGTTCACCAATCTGAAATTTTACGCTTCACACATCGCTCGTTAAGTATCACGAACATCGATCGTAACACGTCTTGAATTGCTAAACCAACTTTCAGCGGAAAAGTGTGCTACTCACTTGACAACAAATGATAAGGCAAACATTGCCGATTTTATTTTTTGCACCTTTTTTAGTGCATAAACCCTTCATTTGCAGTCTGTATTATTTGCATTTGCAGAAATTTCCTTGTGAATACAGATAGCAGGACCGGGAGAGGTGGCTCAGGGAAACAACTGATGTCACAGGAGTGCCTAGGATTAAGAGGTCCAAGTTTTTGAGTCCCAGCGTTCTGACACTGTCTGGAGGAGAATTCTAGCGGACAGCTGCTCTAATCGGTAGTTTTACGTAGTTTCTCCGATCAACACGAGGCGAGATGTACCCTAAAAATTGGCAATGGACCGCGCGCGATCTTTCCTTCTTATTGCTGGTCCTATCGTTCCCATAACTCACCGAGGCAGGCGTTGCCGAGGAAGAGCTCGAGGTGCGCGTGGTAGAAGGCCTGCGCGCGCGACGTCCACCGCCCGGTCTCCCGGTGCACCAGCACGCGCACGCCGAACGGGATGGCGAAGGCGATGGCCAGTAGCGACGCCGCCGCGTACCCTGCGCACCACAGCAGCGCATGACGAATTAGCGCACTGCGAAAGAGGCAGCACGTATTAACGTTCAGCACAATGCACTATACACTCTGAAAAAGAATCAGCACGTATTGACACACTGCATTGGGGTCAGCACATGTTTGCGTTCTACACAAGATAGTTTGAAAATTGCAAAAGATTAAGCAAAGTTTGGTACTGCATGAGGGTCAGCACTTCTTAGTGTCCTACACAAGATATAAAACACTGTATATTCGAGCTTCGAGCTTCGTAGTCTCTCTATGGCGTATCATCCCCTGATCAATTTTTCTATTATATTGCATGGGCTTTATTCCAGAAATATGATTAATATCTAATTATAATCAACAAAAATAACATCTCTTCCAAATATACGAGTATACATAAAAGCTTATGATTTAACACTTTCAATCATTTTTATAGATGTCCAAGAAAGTAAATTTTGCGTAATAAATTGATTACTGAATGGTCATTTATTCACAATTTATTTTCCATGGATTTATAACTATTTGCTAATAATAAAAAAGGTAAATGTTCTAATGATAAGATTTGACAACATTTACATATATAGTTCCAATAACACAAATCCGATAGGCGCATGGAGGCAAAACAAATTCGAATTCACTTTGCTACAGGCATAATTCGTATTTATGATATTAGAGTCGCAAAGCATCCGATTACAATACGATATTGGGAAATTACTAAACGAGGCCGTTAGGTCGAGTTTGGTAACCAATTAAGTATTCTGATTAGATGTTACAACATGAATATCGTACAACGTTTTATTCACTATTTAAAAAATCGTTAGATTTAATGAGAGATTTTGTTCTACTCCGTCAATTAGTATTCACTTTTATCTCTCATAAGTGGCGGCACTGTTCTCAGCTAGGAGAACAAGTGAAACACACTTGATGTATACTTCCCGACATAAGAGAATTTAGTTTTGATTTGGAAGTAGAAATAGCGGCAACTGCTGCTTTATAAACAACGTGACAAATCAATAAAAAATATGAGCGTGAGTATTTATTTTTTTAAGATTGCTGTGGGTATACGTAACTTCTATATCGGAATAAGTTTTACTAGCTTACTTTTCTGGATAGTCAGAGAAGTAGAAACCAATAAGTCCTTGATCCCACTTTTCTATATTGAAGAGTACAATATCACTTAAGGACAACATGGATATCAAATGTAAACGTAAGTTTCCGCGGCTCATGCCCAAGTCTTTTTGGCTGTACGGGTGAATCCGCGCCGTTTGCTCAGAGGTCGGCGTTTCGGCTGTCATGTCCCAGGCCTCTTCAGGGAAATGACACTGCGGTTCTGCGCGTCCGGTATTATGTACCGGACAACCAAGAAAACATTGATATCAGTAAGTTTACTCAGTTTTTAGAGAGGTTGTTTAAATAGGAAAAGTGTAGAACACGACAAATAAGTCCAAAATATTTCTAAAAGAGTGGCAAAGTACGTTATTCTTTACGGCCCTAATGTTGTAATGAAGTACATTACCATACCAGAGCGGTAACGTACTTCATTACGAAACTGATGATAATAACATATTGTTTCACTTTACCTAACCAAAGTGGATAAAAGATAATACTGTGCTGATTTGTGACATTGGATTCCGCCAACTCACACTGACAATGGTGCAAAAACTCACTACCGTATTCAGAAGATTGGGAAGGCTTTGTACTACAGTCAAAGACTCCATTTGCATGCATTCATTGGACTTGTGTAGAATTCTAAGACGTTTCATTTATTTTGCTCTTTCAAGGTTTCTTTGTAACGAAGAAATCAGAACTAGAATAAGAGTTAACGAGTCTTGGACTATGTATTTTGTGAAAATATAGAATATAGTGCAATATAGAAACGTGAACACTAAATGAGAAATAAACAATTAGGGAATCAGAAAGATACTGTTGCTGTTATGTTAATAAAATTCACTGAAAGTCATACAATTGGTATATATGTACGCGTAATATAAAACACGTTCAAACCTGACATACTGAAGTATGATTATTTGCAATTTTGCAACAGATATGATTATCATATAAACCTGGCACCAGTGAAATACTAATACAATATTAAAATTTCGTCTTGTCATTTTTATTCATACTTTTTAACATCTCTCTCAACTGACGAAACATCTCTCTAAACCGATTATTTATTCTACAAAAGAATTGACCATTCGCATCAACAAAATTAAAAGATACATTTTCAACCTATTATACTGAATCTGATTCTTATACTGTCTGATTCTTCAAAAATGAACGTCTATTCTAAATGAGAATCTTTTTTAATTTAAAATCTTCGAAACCAAGCATGCCAAAGTCACCGGTAATGCAACTAGATTACGAGAATTCTGCGCCCATAAAAACTGGCGCGATATTTAAAAATAAACGTTGTACAAATTTCTCGGATGGGGCGGTACATCACTGAATACCTGGCCCATGGCAGTCTTTTGAACGAATCAGTGGTCAATTATTTACCCAAATCTATAGGTAAAATAATTTCCCCAAATAACATTAATTTCTATTTCTTCTACTAAAGCAAACAAATGATCGAAAGAAAAATAAACATGATACCACAGAAAGATTTAAAATTATAAGTTGAGAGTAGAAATAAGAGTCTAAAGGATTTTAATTTCCTAATCTCATTACTGAAGAGACTTATAATTGCATTAACCTCCGGATTCGTAGGTTTAGCAGACAAATATTCTTGTTTGTTAAAAAAGCTGTCTATCCATAAGCCAGAATTGTTAATTTACTTTAGAAACTTGTTCATTTATTTCAAATTATTACTATAAACAACAAATAAATAAATGATTTATTAAACATACGGGAACACAAAATGATAATAAGGAAATATATCGGCTTTAAGAATCCATGATTTCGATAGTTATTGAACCTGCTAATTTGACAACAACAGTCCGATACACTAACCGTTACACCACTGAAGCCGTAGCCATCGAACCGAACTCACATAATGGGAACTCACATAAATGGGAACAATGGTCAAAACAGCAGTAGTGAGTATTGACTTCCAGGAACTCGAGAGAATATTTGTGGGAAGAATGCTGTAGTGGGCGGCTCACTTGGCGTAGTCTGCCCGACTGCTTCTGTGGGCCAACGGAAGTGGAATCTCACCTGTTCAGCCCGCTCGAAGTGCGAAGAATGGAGGAGAGGCGATTGGACTCAATTGGCTCTAGTTTAGTAAAAGGCGAGTGCCACTTGGATCGCTGCAGCAGACAACTATGGGTAGTTTGGCCGCAATTACTACATTTGCGTTGTCCTGAGGTAATGAATTCTTGTCGAGCACGAACTGATCAACGGCATTCATTCTCGTGACATTTATTGTTACTTTACTTGTCTAGGGATATCTTTGGTATTTGGATAATTTGACCTTGTTGATGAACATTTGTAGGAATTACAAACAACTCTATTGGATGTTGGCTCATAAATACATATTTTATAGTTTGCACTTTGCAAGTTCTTTTTGTCAAAAGATTAGTTAGTTACGTGTGAATTTGGTCCAGAACAGTGGAACTGACAGTTATCGTTCCTCTCAAACGAAATGCTTTATTCAAATGTCTTAAGTCTAAATATCTAAAAGAGATGTTAAAGTCACATTATTTATTAGAAACCGTCAATTTTACTGGAATTGTAATCTTCATAGTAAAGTTCAGCTACACTGGAGTGAACGGAATTTTAAATTTTTAACACATAATTAACTATTTGTATTGTAGTCGAGAAATTACTACTTACGAATTAACATTGCCAAAAAATCGACATTATATAAAAATCAGTAAATGACTTTGTAGAAGACTACATTTTTCTAACAACAACAAAAAAAATTAAAAATAAAGATTCTACAAATGATCATTTGTCCATTAAAATAGTCCACTTCCAAAAAAATAAATTAAATGTGCAACATAATTCTCAGGTTGTCTTCACATGTTTCACAATTCGTAATAACTGTCTTTATAATTAAATATAAAATAAATAGAATCCTATCTTTGCCTTCTTCTCAATTTTCCTCAATGGAAGTTTTCAGTACATCCGTGTACGTTTAACTGCCGAATAAACATCCATTAAAAGCATTTAATGGAGAAACGGTTATCCTCTTCCACCGTACAAGGAAAGTAAAGAAGAAGAAGATAATCCTAGCTTGTCAACATGACATACTGACATTTAAACGTTTCGTTAACGGTAAAAGAAAATTACGAAACATTGAATTTTGTTTTTAGCACGCGGTTCTTGGTTGATTAGTTTCTGTGCAAACGTTTTCGAAAATATTGAATTTAAAATTCAGTACGGATTTAAAATACTAGCAATAATTCTACTACTATTATTACCACTAATCGTTATGATTAATATCAATTTTATTATTTCACAAAATTTAAATTTATACTATGAGGTCGTTCAAAAGCCTGAGAAGTACAAGACCGCATTTTTAGGAGCAGTCTTGGATTTCTGTAATAGACATTACATTAAACACTACATATGAACTCCAAAGAGTAAGTAAATGAAGAATTATTGATTTTATACTAATACACTTTCAATGTTCAAATAAAAATTATATTAATACATTTTTATACTGAAATAAAATCTGAACTCTTACTGAACGCTTTCGAAACCAACTGACATTTCCAATATGACTGGCAACACCAACATTATCATAAGAAGCACCGGACATCGCTGTTTATATCGGACCGGAAACGACTGGATATGAAAAGCGTATCTACCACATGTTTAATTCACACCTTCTCTGAAGGAGCGATGTCGTCCAATGCTTTCCATTTCTCGGAAACGCTAGAGGCTGCTGACCATTTTTCTTCCCGAGGCTCTGACGTCATCTGGGACGAGGTAACATCCGGCTCTTTCAGCTCTGACGTTGAGGAAGAAGGGCTTCGAGACCTTTTCCTGCCTTCGTAGCTCACGTCGCCTATGACGTAAGACATCATTCTAACATACAGGAGATTTACGGAGTGTTCTGGCAGCAAAACGATTACTTAGTTGTCTTAAAATTCAAAGAGCCTGTACGTAATCCTAAAATTTTGACAAGAGAAAAAAACAATGTGGTTGTTCAAGTAAAAATTAAAAATCGTACTCTATATATTTATTGACAAGTAGATAAGTGGGAAAATGGGGTATTTAATTCAATACTTTCTGGTCTTTAAATTCAATTTTCTCCCTAGAAAGGACTTTTTTGGGGGGTTTGAAAAGCTTTTCAATTAAATAAAAATAAAAATTATTTTTATTTAAACATTAGACAAAAGGAAATATTGTAAATTATTCAAATTATATTTCTTGACCTATAAAATTCATTACTTGGTAAAGTATAAGTAAAAAGTAAAAGTATAATGAGATCTCGTCGGCGGTGGGTTTGAGCCCGTTCACTGGCTGTCGCGCTACATAGATACATACATACATGCATACATACATACATACTTAATAAGACCTTCGATTCCGCGCTCCTTTTTATTCACAAATTTACTTATTCGTATTCCAAGGTCCATGACTACCTAATTTACTTTGTCAAAATATTGTGTATAATTTTACTTTAGGTAAGTAGGCATCACTTATGGTCTGAGAAAATTTATATTTCGTAAATCGTCAGATCTCTTCCTACGATATTTCAAATTGTGAATTTCCTTTTCGCAATCTTTAATTTAATAAGCTAATTCTAAATAAAACATTGTTTCGTTCAGAAACATTTAAAATTATTTCTTCTAATTTTTAACAATTATTATGTGAGCTCTTTGAACATCATGAAATTAACAATAGACAGCGCTACTGAGAACATACAATAACATAAACAGTTCGCAATTAATACCCATGAGCTTCAAACATCATACATTCATTTACACAATTAATACCTTATACATTGCTACATTTTCTAACATTCCATGCATTGTTATCTTTATAATTGTTTCATACTAATATTAATGTTTGTTTAAATCTAAATGGCACAAGGCTTCTTCCAATTATTTAATTACCATTTCGGCGCTAACTGACTGTCGTAAATGATGATATAATTTTATTATCATCTTCTCCTTTCGACCATGTTGCATCTCTCACGATATACTAATAAATTCCTGAATAATGTTCAAAATCTCTGAACTTCACTCAAAACGCTTCTGACTACTTGTTTTATAAATGTTGCATCAATTTTCAGGAGCGCTCTTAGATTGATGTGTAGTTTGACAAATAGATCGAACTATTCGGATTAACCATTCGCAGAGCACAGTCCTAATTGCAGGTGCTGCCAAACTGCAGCCTCGAGTGGTAAATCGATATAAAATGGCAACAGATTGTATCGAAATACGTTCTAGTGTGGTGGGTCGTATAAATGCCAACGATAGCGTGACTCATAATGATCATCGACGATAAGAGGATTTGCTCATCACTCTCTAGAGACCGCCGCTAAACGACGTGGATTGGCCCCCAAACGATCCCCCAGGACGTTTTGGCAGAATTGCTTTCACGATTAAACTGAGTTCACGCGCACGCACACTCACGTTCATAATGAATCCGATGACGTTTAAGAAGACCATTTTGCAGCGAAAGGTGCGCACTGTCGCAAGTTTAGCCCTTTGCCCGGAAACCGATGTCACATAAGCGCACATACTCTACTATTTTTGACTGTCTATAGAATCGAAAGTCATTCAGTCTCTCGGTTAAATACGTACATTATGAATGATAACTCAGCGAAAAATAAATGACGCTAAAAATGACAATTTTTATGTAAGAAAATAGCATGTCTACTGGACACTACAACCATAGCTCAGCCAAAATAAAAAAAGTATATAAAAAACGGGTTATTCGGTTTCCATTTTGGGATCTGTATTTTAACAAAGAAGAGACCCCTTTGCTCTCAGAGGAATACTTGCCTTTTCAATAAATTTAAACAATGTATTCACTTTCACTACTTTAAATTATATAATTTTAAACTATTATCTTTAAGAATCAAAAATAATATTTTAGGGTTACTACTCTCACTCGTATTCAAGATTTGTTCTGTGCCAACTACGACGAACGATAAATAAAATATCTGGGTTCAGGAAGTGCCATGAAAGTGCTCGATATTTGATTTTAAACTGCACAAAACACACACTAGAAATGAAAACAACTAATTGAGTATAATTGTTCATTTTAGTAATTATTTATATATTGGTCTTAATTTTAAAACAATTCATTGAGAATTAGGTGTTCAAGAAAATGCATTTCCTGAGCACTAATTTCAGAAACTTTGCCATCTCACAGCAAGTTCAATTTTACACCATTTTGCTTACATTACGCGGAGGTTTACTTTATGTTGTCTGGCCACTATTTACTCTCATTATCCCCTTCTCTAACCATCTTGAACGCAGCACTTGTGTATTATCATTCACCGTCGACCATAATCTCTCGTAAAGAGCTCTACATTACTCTCGTATGTTTGCATCAACAAAGCTCCCCGCACAATCGACCCACTTAATTACGCACAGTAATGCACGATAATCTCCGGAGAGGTGAAAGCGAGCGCGGTGCTCCGTTTCAATAAATGCCTCGCGCAACGCGTCGGCCGTGTACATCGCCGGCCCCTTGCTGCCTCCGCCGCGCAGTGCTGCGCACCGCCCGGCGCCGCCCCGAGCAGAAGGCGATAGCGCTCGCCGCCGAGCGCAGCCTCCGTTGTGCGTCACGTGACGAACGGGATGGGGGAAGTGCGCGCTCTCCACACCACACTCCCCGCTTCCTGGTTGGCTGATACTACTAATCCCTGGCCGACCTCAATAGAGCGGTGATGATCTGGGGGAGATTTGTGGGTTCCTATGTGGCACGCCTGCCCAACGAGCTGGGTTCAGGGTGTCGTGGACCAGAAACTTCCCTGGAGCTACTTTTCCCGTCCTTTCGCTCTTTTTCCATCTGCAGGCGGCCCGTCCTCACCTACTGAGTCTTTCGAGAACTGCGACTGAAATTGAATAGGTATTTTTTATTTGTATTTAGCCATTAAGTATCTCGTAAAGGGCAATTGGCCTCGGCGCCGATAGATCCCTGGGTTCCCAGTCGATCACCCAACCAGGAACACGCGACGCCTCGAGTACGCTTAACCTTCGTGACTTCACGTAGTTTAAAAATTCGGGTAGTGACGCCGGATTTACGGGCACGATCTTTCGGTACAATCATCCTAGCATTCAACTGGTTGACCGAGAGAAGCCAGGGAAACCCGAGTTAGGATGGCTGGCACGGGCATTGAACCTGGGCCTTCCGAAAGCGAAGTCATCGCGCTGCGACCTGAGTCATTTCGCTCGAGAATAATAGCTAAATTACGTAGGATTAATCTATTATTTCACAAAACTACACGAAAATGTCACAGTATGTTAATAGAACATGTTTCGAGGATATTTTTATCGCCAGTGCTCCATATCAGAAGACTTAAAAGAAACAGAATACAAAAGAATAGCTTTGGCAACAGTGCATTCAGAACAGTCATGATAACCACGTTACTTCATTTGATTGATTAGTGATTCCGGGTGCGTCAACTGCTAAGGTCATTAGTTCCGTAAGTGTAGAGCATGCTTTTATCAGGAGAGATGTCGGTGGTTTTCCTTCACGGGATGACCAGATCTAACTCCGACATATATATCGGCTTGCTTTTTTCCCTGAATCAGGAATCTCCCGGCAGCCAGCTCCACCCCAAGCGAGAAAAGCTCCAAGATCCCGACTGGTAGAAGCGCTTCGCGTGTTTGTAAAAACCTCAGTATGTTAAGAAATTCAATCTGAAGATGCAACTTGCGTGCAAAGTGACCGACAAGTATCAATATGAAGAACAAGAGTCGGAATCAAAAATATTAGAGAAAAATTGGAAGACAGTGCAATTATGTATTGTAAGTGTTGTTGTCTGAGGAGAAACCACTTTTATTACTTTATGTAAAATAAAATACGTAATGCACATTGTACTACAGTTTTACTTCTGAAATCAATAAGAAATATATTTAGTAAGATTGATTGATAATTGATTTATTAGTAATTCCAGCTACGTCAACTACTAAGGCCGTTAGTACCGTAAGTGTAACGCAAGAGGTGACAGTGATTCTCGCGCTCGATGGAGAGATCCAGCGCCGACCTGAACTTTGACTAGTGGGTTTTCCCACATCAGGTATCTCCCACCAGTGAGATACGGCCCCAGCCGTGACAAGCTCTATTTTCCTGACCAGTCTCGTGGCATGTGTGGTAGAGTAGTGAATATAAGTGTGTGTGAAAGTAAGAGATATGACAAGAAAGAGGAAGAAAGTATTGCGCTCGGTCCCGTGGCACGTTTTGTAGGGCCACGGGTACTGCTCCGTTATTTTCCTTCTGTTGATAGGAGAAACCGCAGAAACCTACCGATCAGAGTAGCCGGTCGCTAGGATTCTCCTCCAGACAGATACTCAACTCGACCTATCTATTTAGCTAGTGTCGAAAATAGTGTCATCGTTGAGACTCGAACTTAGGACCACCCGATCAGAGGCATTACAGTGACATCAGTTGAAGCCTTAAGCCACTACTCACGGTGTTACATTTAGTAGGAGATTTTAAGTGGAGTTAAAGTACTTGTGATAGTCTAATATTGTATTGTCCTGCACAGGATGCAAGATAATGAAAATTAACTGGTGACATTTGATCCTGATTGGTAAGTTTCTGATATTGAAGTTCGTCCGTACTCGTCTGTACCTGCAAGCGAGAATATGCAGAGAACCTGCAAAACATCGCAGCATGATGGGATGCCTACCAATCAGGGGCAACTCTTACGTGTGGAACTTAGGCACATGAGATTTTGAACAACACGTTCACTGCCAATAAATCATCTCCTATGTCCTTATAAGCTCTATACGCTATTAACCTCTTTTTGATACTAAGATATATATTTAGTACAGAGTACTAAATATATATGTATATTTAGTACTCTGTCTATTATTTCATTTGTCTTGTTAGAGTATTACATTTTTAATTATAATCACATTACATATTTATTTCATATTACATTCCATTTGTCTTTTGCAGCGTGCTAAACTATGTAGAAAGTACTTTACCATGCAGAAATTACTCTCCAAATTAAAATAACAATAATAAAATGTTACAAATGTTACAGGTAGAGAAACACTTTATAGATAAAAATAAGGTACATTTCATTACACTTTTGAAGACAGCCAGCAGCTTAAAATAAATGTACTCATTAATAATTAGACGGAGCTGTCTGTAGGGAGCTTGTCTTTTCGACAAGGCCTTCTAGGAGGCTCAATGCTGAATTGCTTCAAAATTGTTCCTAACTTAACAATGAAATCCAAGACCTATTAATTTTCGTTGATTAAATCAGAACTTCTATATTCCCCCTAAAATTCAGTGGCACCGATAATGAAATCCTGTTCCTTATCCCAGAATACACAAAATGCAACCTAGTAAGAAATAAAACGTGTGAAACCTCACGGACGAGAGTATTATATTGGTGCTGGTTTTGAATTTTTTTGTCCCGATTCCCAACCTCATCTCAGCTGGAAACATCACATTCGTAATGTTACACTTCCCGCCATGGAATTGTAAATGACCACTCTCTTAAAATTTAATAATTATCTACATTTTTGTAGTCATTTGAACATTGTGTGCTCACCGGCCTGTTGAGTACTTTCTTTACTTTGAGGTTTGGTTAGGAGCAGGCAAGCTAATGTTTATTACTACACGCGCAAGTTTTCTTGATATTCCGCAGCGGGGGGTGCGGGGAGATGAGGGCTCTGGCTACGTCACGGCTTAAAAGGACGTACCAACTGTGGGCATGAACTTAACTCGCCAAAGCGTGCTACGTGAAATGCCACTTTTTTTTAAAGTACGAAGTGGTTGTTAGGAGTATTGTAAATTGGTACGCGCCGTTCCGAGTCGAACCTAACTATTTCAACGTGCCGTACTACTCAGCGCTGGGAAAGACTAGGGTGCTCGTGTATCAAGAAAACTTGCGCGAGTAATACGTCACAAAATTGACAATATTTTTTCTAGATCATTATTATAATTTTTCCTTCATTTCTTCACTGTTTTCATCAGATCGCGCACTAAATGCTTTCTTGCAAAAGGTGCCAGCGTTAGCCGCGACTTGTATCCTTGACAAACGGGATAATGACAGATCGTCCTCTAATCTCACTCCTCTTTCCTTTGGAACAGCGCTGCTCGAGTTGGCGAGCGCTTGCCCGGGGCTTATCTGTGGGCCAACGGCGTTTCCCACGCCTCACTGGGTCACCCTGCCTGAAGAAAAGGTAGGGGAAGCACTCGCTTCAGACCAGCGTTGTCCGAAACATAGGGCGAGGAAAGGCCGTCCTGACCCTGGCTGTGAGCTTGTCCTATTAAAACTCATAGTTTAACGATATATTTTGCTCTTTTTTGGCCAGTCTTTTGACCAACCCTCCTCCAAACAATGTTCGGCGATTCAAACAAAATCAGTGGCAAGGAAATGTGAGATAAACGTAGTACCTTATTGATTTATATTTTTTCTTAATTCGCCACATTGCCAATGTTTTCGCACTTACATCAATACTATAACTTGAGAGATTGTAATACGTTCCTGAATGTTTCCTTGGAACCTATAAAAAGGCATTTGAAGAAATTGCTACGATCCGCTACCTTGACAGCAGCGCGACATTCTAACTGCAATGCTTTTAGGAATAAAGTCTTGAGCACAGTCGGTTTAAATAATAATAGAACATAGTTTCTTGAAATAATTACGTTTACCGTCGTAAAGAGGTTTCTTAAAAAGTGCAACGCTAAAAAAATGTTTCTTGTATTATTATAGCGGAGTCTCTTTACTCTTGATCTGGGACACATGTGTATACTAAAAACGTTCCCAACATTTTGCAATGAATTTTTTACTAATGATTTTTAGTTTAGTAGTAGTAACCTTTATAATTAAAATAAAGTTTATTTTCATTACAAATAGTATGATTTTGTACGTGTGTTAAATTATCAGGGGAATTTTCTACGAAACATGATCAATGCCGATGTTTAATTGTCTGGAGATTTTGTCCAAACGAAACAGTTGAGAATCTGCCCGGGCATTCCCGAGCATACTGTACTTTTGTGTATATAAATACGAACAATGAATGAAGTTTCGAGAAGTGCTGTGGACGATGCGCGCTACTCGTGCATGTAGGCATTAGTGGAATTACTCTCCAGGGCTTCTAGTCCATCACATTTCGCATTTGGAAAGTTATGCGTACGAGTAATTTAATGTCGTTCTATGAAACGACCGAACAACAAAACTTATTTTATCTGCGTAAATCTACTTTGCATTTAAACTGGTTAGATCGACTAACCACGCCTCGTTGTCTCGTAAACAAATGGTGCGCAGAATGTTGTGTTGTTGCGTAATGTGAAGCGGTGTGTTCACATCTCTTTCAAAAGACTGTCTGTGAAAACAAACTCTTGCATAAAAATTCAAACTAAACGTGTTAAATGTGAGTTTGCTTGAGAGAAAAGACTTTTCAACAAACAATCCATTTTTTGGAATTATTAATGCATGACGAGAAGCATTGTGTAATGTTTTCTATAGAGTGGAGGATGTGTAATAGACAGACAGTAGCATAAACAGACAGAGGGCCTTGTTTGGGGCCAGGAGAGCCAATATAATGTGGGAGAGATGTGGAGTACTTGATGTTGATATTTACACTTTGAAACCATCATCTATTTTTTATTGTTTGACACATTTCGAGGGATGGACACAATATATTTCCTAGTCTACGTATGTGATAAAATATTCTTTTTATAAACTACACGTGTTGAAGACATTATTATTTGGAAGCACACTGAACATAAATCTAGTAGGGTGATTCAGTTCTCGTTGCTAATACCCCGGAATCATATCTCATATGTAATCTAGAGACTGAATTTGTCAAAATTGGATATTGTTCGCTGTTTACTTTTTGTAAATAATTAACGTTAAACTTTGGCCTATACGCGTGCATGCTTGTGTAACAATGGCTATGGTAAGTGAGCGTGTGGATTCACAATGTGTTAGGGTTCGCCCCCTTCTCTGGAAAACTTAGCTGAATGAATTTTGAAGCAAATTATTCTATGAAAGATTGAAAATATATTGTAAAACAATATTAGATTTGAGTTTATTTGGCATAAAATGCGATAGGTTTTTTATTATATTGCACTAGTGATTCAAAGACAAATTGAAAGGAAACAATTGAAGATATTTTTGAGAAAACTTTGAAAATGTCGGAAGGACTTCAAGTAAATTTTCCCAAAAATTTAAAGAATATTTTTCAAAATCACAGAGTTTTAAGTCGGGACATATCGACCGGGGAATTTTCCTTTTAGGCAAAATGCTACTAATAGTTTAGACGTTAGGGGCTAGTATTGTTCTCAGACAGATGGACATATTGGAAAAAACACTTTTTCAATATCTCCTAAAATTTTTATTTCCGTTGAAATTTCAATATCGATATTCGGCAGTATTATATACATTTTTACACACTATATCTCTTTTGCCGTATAAACGTATGTATACGAGAGAGTAAAAGGAATATCACACAAAGTGTAATGTATAAAAAATTGGAAAGGAGTACAAATTAAAGATATTACTTTGAAAGTGTAGGAAATAGGCCTATGATATGCAAAACATTACAAAATTACGAAAAATTCAAAAATGTACATAAGCATTAATTCGTATGATGATAACTTCTTTGACGAGCCAGGAACGAAGTGTCTTAAACACAAGGAAAGATCAGAGTTGTGATGCCAGAAGACACAACGGCAACAAAACTAGACGTAATGAAAGGAACAGAGACTAAGAAAGAAAAACCGGGAAAGCCAGAACACAGACGTCTCCGACAAAAGGTCGGTAAATTACACAGATAGGGCGAAACACAAGATTTTGGAAGCGATGAACCGGAAGGCGCATCTCGGCGGAGCCCAAGTGGTCACGCCGATCGTAGGGAAAGCAGCATGCGAGATATAGGCCGCGAGGAGGACGTGGGGTGACGGGGGCGGAGCGAGCCGGCAGGCGAGGCGCGCGAACTGGTGTCGCAGCGGCGGCGCCGCCGGAGGCAGCTCGCCCCGGTTGCTAGTCGAGAGCTGTATTAATACACGCCTTCACAGGACGCAGATAATGAAGCGTGCTTTTCACGGGCGGAAGAGCTTAATTGGGATGTAGGAGCATTCGTAGGCGTCTGCTGGCCGCGCCGCCGCCGCCCCGCCTTTCGTCGTCGTCGTGAAGCCGGGTGGCCGGCAAAACAAGAAAGGGCAAGCGGCGGGGGGGGAAGGGCAGGTTGCGAGTGCGAAGCGGTGGCCTCCAGGAACGCGGAAAGGCCAGGGCAAGAAGGGAAGAGCGCGCAAGGAAGCGCAGGCTTTGACGAAGAACGGCTGAGTGATAGTGTACGGGGTTGCGAGGAATGAAGCAAGCAGGCAGTGAAGAACAGGGCGATGGCTGGGGAAGGGTGTAGTTACAGTAACAATTGATTGATTGATTGATTATCAGTTATTCCTGATGCGTCAATTAACGAGATCATTAGTTCCGTAAATGTAGTGCATGATTTTCTAGAGAGGTGGTCTTACCCCGCTGCATGGCGAGTTCCGGCACCGATCTACCGACGCCTAACGGGGTTTTCTTCAACGAGGTATCTCCCTCCAGTGGGTCACCGCTCCAGCCGGGACACGCTCTAAGCTCCCGACCGGTCTCCCGGCAAGTGTGTTAATGTAGTGCATGTTAGTGTAAGTGTGTGTAAGGGGGTGCTAAATAGAACAAGAAAGAGGTTGGAAAGATCGCGTGTGGCCCGTTTATTGGAGTACTGCTCCGGCATTCGGTAGATGATGGTCGGAGAAACCACAAAACTACAGATCAGAGCAGCCGGCCGCTATAAATCTACTCCAAACAGCACCTGAATTCGGCCTAGCTGACAAGATAGTGACGAAAACCCTGCCTCGAACCTACGGCTTCCCGGTCAGGCACACCAGTGACATTAGTTAATACATTCAGCCACCTTTGAATAGTAGTGGAAAAGAGGGGGATGGCTGAGGAGTGTGTGGTTGCAGTAAGGACCAGGTCGAGTGAGAGGTGGGTAAAGGAAAGCAGGTATGAAGAAATGAAGTAGTAGAAGTGGAGCGCGGTTGGGAAGACATAAGACGCAGGAGACCCTGACTAAAGGGAATGATGTTCTACGAGATAACGACTATTCGGAGGCAAAGTAGTGCTTGATGGTGTACGGTAAGAAAAACTTTAAATAAACTTACCAAGATAAATAGAGAGAGAAGTTGTGAGACAAGTGAATGGGTCAAAATGTGTGGAGGAATGGAAATCCTGGGCGGGTGGGGTGGGCCGAGTAGAAGTTATGCCAAGTGGCACGAAGCGGCAACTGGTACCAAGTAGCTTCGAGGCACGAGACAATGAAAATGGGAGCGACTCACTAGAAATGTTGCGACCGTACGGAGAGAGTGGAATTCAAGTGTCGGTAGCGAAGGGACAGAGGAGCTTGTGAGACTATGCGAAGGGTGAAGGGAAACAGAAGGCCAGTGGTTAAGCTAAGAAGGAGAAAACAGAATGAAAGTAGACGTAACTGGACGTAAAATGACAGCACAAATGTTTTAAAGTTAATTGTAGAAATAAGAGATTGCAGAGAGGGGTATTGCAAAATGTGTAAAAGGTCATGGAGAGTGAGGTAGGGAGTTGTGAGGTCGGTTGGGTGGAGCATGATAGAAAGCTTTGGTGTGAATGTAAAAAAGGCGGGGCAAAAAAGGGTGGTGTTAACTGACCTCTACAGGCCGCAGAAGGAGGGGACGAAGTGAAATAAGATGCGAGATGTGAAATGGATAAGACTGTGAGCGTAAAGACTGGCAGCAAAGAGTAAAATACAGAGGAACGGAGCAGAATGACCAATAATGTAATGGAGACGGTTGAGGTGGGAATGAACGTTATGGAGAGGAATGTAAGATGGAGTGGAGAGGGGTGGAATGGGATGGAGTGGAGAGGGGTGGTGTAGAATGGAGTGGAGAGGGGTGGTGTTAGATGGAGTGAAGAGGGATTGTGTAGGATCGGATGGAGAGGGATAGTGTAAGATAGGGTGGAGAGAGGTGGTGAAGGATGGCAGGGAGAGGGATAGGATGGTAGAATGGGAGGGAGAGAGATATTATAGGATGGGGTGGAGAGGGATGGTGTAGGACAGAGTGGAGAGCGAATAGAGCTGAAAGAAATGGAACGTAGGGGTAAAGGACATACAAAGTGGCGTCAAATGGAACTGGACGGAAGTGTGTGGTCCGAGAAGGGTGGCGCGGAGCAGGGCAGGACAGGGCAGGAGCGCAGGGCGGGATGGGGAGGGACATGGCGGGGCGGATCAGCGGGGGGAAGAGGCAAGGTGGATGTGACGGGTCGGTGGGCGGGGCGGGGGCGCAAGGTTGGGATGTGACGCGGTGGGCGGCGGCGGGGCAAGGAGGACGGGTCGGTCGAGGAGGCGGGTCGAGGCGGGACGGATAGGCGGGACGGATAGAGGCAGGCGGGCGGGCGGAGCGGGCGGGCCGGGCGGGGCGGGGCGGGGGGGCGTACCTCCGCGGGTCGCCTGTATGCGAGAAGGCTGTAAATTAGGCTGGGGACGGACGTTCCCTTGGAAGCCTTCGGAGCTTCCAGAGTCCACGGCTTCCGCCGCCGCCGCCCGGCTGTTTGCTAATTTGGTATTCAGCAGATTACACCCAGAAGCTTCCGTTTCCATACACAACGCGGTTACTTCCTAACGACGTCGTGTTGCGCATTAAACTCAATAAAACTACTTTTTTTTCAGTTCGCAGTATTGAATGCGAATTAAAGAAGCTTAAAAATTATGAATGTTTTTCAGCAATTTAAGATGAAAAATGATATAATGGAGTTATTTTGTTGACTGTAAACTATGAAAATTGTCGAGGATACCGAGCAATTAAATGTGAAATAAATGAATTGTTTCTTTTGTTCTCTTAAGTGTAGATAATTTTTTTTTTGTTTCGGGCTACATAAAAAATTATCACTACAAATGTTTCGTTAAATAAAGATTTTGTTTGAAGCAACAAAATTCATCCTATTTTGATTATTGTATAAAAGGATTGATGTAAAATTGTTCTTAATATTAAATTAGAATCACTACCAGCGGATTGAACCTTTTGGCAAATTCATGTCCACGGGTTTTTCCATTATGTTAAAAATTATAAAATTTCTGGTAAATAGAAGAAGGGATAATAGTATAATCAAGTCATGCATTATTTGATAAACAGAGGAAATGATAATATTATCGTTAAAAGAAAGTAATAAATGGTTTAGTTTCATTGTACATAATAATACGTTTTCTTATTACATGTTCTTCTATTTATACTCTACATTTAAAAAATTGATACTCGTAGTTACTCCAATGCCTGAATTCATATACGACGTACAGGCACGAAAATTAACAAATTCTCACAAATGCACTCAGATACTGGTCCTCATTAAAAAAGTTTATTCAAAATTGATTAACGTCCCAAAATAACCATATGACGTTGACGTATTTATTTCAAATTCGTCGTATTGCTTCTTCTCGAGAGTTGTTCTCCGGAGCCCATTAATTATGGAGAACAGCACTCAGCACTTTGATACAGAGCGTAAACAAGCTCTCCAGAGCGGATTCCGCATTTGCGCGCGCACTCGACGCCGCACGTGGAGGCGAAGCGAGCAGCACGGCTGCACTCCAACTCCGCCCGCCGGCCGGCCGGCCGCTGGCCCTCCCACGCGCCCGAACGCGAGGCCTCGATTCGGCGAAACGCGCTCCCGCGAATTGTTGCCGAAGTCACGTTTCCAAATTGGGCACGCGGAGGATTCTTCAAGATATCTGGGTACTCAGATATAGAATTGTCTGTTTACACCTGCAGATCAAAAATAATACGACCTCTACTTGTGACAGCTAAAATGCTGTCGAACAGGTAGAAAACGGGGTCCCACGGAAAATTATCTGTACCGGCACCCGTCAATTCTCAAGCTTCTTTCTTCCTTCTCTCATGACGTAAGCTGTGCCATAAGCAATGACGGGGTTAATCTGATTTGTAGCAGCAGTTATGAGAAAGTGCAGATTAACACAAATATTTGCATTTTTTTCAGAAATCGAAACCATTTCGTTGTTTTTGAATTTTTCTAGCTTACTCTCAAAACCATTAACATCTCGAACAGATTGCTACAGGTTGCTTATTTTTATGTGAATTAATGAATGTATTCTGTATATTCATAGGCGTGAAGTTATTAATGTGGATACTTTTTCACATATTTTCGTCTATTATTATTATTATTATTATTATTAATTGATTACCCACCGTAATCAGAGTATTTGTTTATCATCTATTTCGCAGCGTTAGCCACTCCTTCCGCTCCTTTCTCGTACCAACCGCCCTGTTCTGCCTCGACTCTGCCCGATTCGCCGGCTCCATCGTGATGTGACCCGAACTACCTAGAAACGTTCCTCCAAAATGCTACATACTTTGCAAATTGATAATTGCATAAACTATTTTTTTCGACATACAAACACAAATGGACACACTTCTTTACGTATTCATTTATTTGGTATTTTAGTATAATATTTATTCGGCTTTTTTTCAGCTAGCTATGATTCATGGGTTGGACTGATTTCAATTATTTTCCACGACATGGTAAAGGAGACATGTTGGTAAGCATGGCACACTCGCATCATTGTACTTAGCCTTCTTGGCGTGTCCGAGATTTTACTTCGTCCCTCAGATATAGAAACTGAGGCATTTTTTTTTATTAGAAATATACAGATGCACTTTTGTCTCAGTATTCTGGCGTGATTTTATTGGGATGCCCATTGTGCAACTGTTTTCTGTACTATTGATGTATAATACTTCCATTATAGTGATCGTACTAGAGAATTAAGAAGATTAAGAGAGTGGGATGTAATTCTGGGAACTCAAGTAGTAGATATTGTAATCCGTTTGTTAAACATTTAATTTAAAGCAATTTAAAGTTCATAAATTGAAAATTAACCAGATTTTAAAAAATTCGAAAGCCGAACAACAATTGTAAAGGAATGGGGCTTTTAGAAGGCATCGCACTTCCATGAAAATTAAGAATTCTTTTAGTAATCATACAGCAGACCTGACACAGATAGAGCTCCTGCGCCTTCATTGGGGTTAAAGGACAATGCAGGTAGACATTACACACGTTGATTACACAATCAGCATCAGCATTTTAGACTGGTCGACATCGAACGGTGAAAACTTACGCAATAGCTCAATTCACGAAACCCATTTATAATATGGAATATTTTATTTGCTTTTCTTAGATTGACATACATTCGTTATAAAATGCAGAAAACGAAGAAGCATCTTAATATTAATTTATATAACGCTTACTTTCCAGGAATATGTTGAAAAAAATTCAGGCTAAAAATAGATTGGAAAAATCTTTTACCACGAGAAGAAATGTACCGAAGTGAATGAATGTAATAAAGTAGTAATTTTTGAACATTCCTAATTAACTCAACTTTTTTGTATAATTAAACAGTACAATACATTTTATGTTAGTAAAATCGCAAATTACAGGTAATTGCAGGGCGTATCGTTAAATCATTGGGTAAATCTTTTTATAAGTAAATGAAATAATCAGAAATTCACTTGTAGAAAGGAATAAAATAGTGATAATTGTTCAATGAACATTGATTCTATCATTAAAGCGAATATTTAAAAATCTCAATAAACTGTCTGAACAAACATGTTTATTGAAAACCGTTCCCGTGCAAAAGTAATTACCTCGCCTCAAATTAGATATTCGTGAACGTGTGCCAGTACACACAGTAATGTTTGAGGCGGCAGTGTACGTGAGAGTACTCGACCGAGTGACCAAGCCATATGAGCGTCAGGCGGCGGCGGAAGAGGCGGCAGGTGGCAGGCATGTGGACACAAAGAGCCCAGCGAAATCGAAACACTCGGCCGCGGACTCGCTCCGGAGTATCGGGCTTTTGAGGGCGAGCGAATAGTCGTTGACGCCCCTGTTTGCAAATTTTACGCGGTACCATTCTGCACGCAGACGGGTTGAGGACGTTTGGAAAGCGGCTTAATGGATTGACACGCAGTGTTGCTGCTCGCCGTAAGAACGACTCCCACTTTCATCCACGGTGTTGATAATATGAGGCGAATTGGTTTTGCGTTATTTCGCGTGCATATTACACTGGAATACAGCGTTACCGTTCGTTTATAAACAAACTGACATGAAATTAGAGAACATGGAACATACGTTTACAGTGGGTATTGTGTGTGTTCAAGTTGACGTTATTGAGTACTAGTGAAAGTCACCTCACGTCACCCGAGTATTTATTTAACACGATCATTTTCGACGAAAATAAGTTCGGAAAGTAATTCTGTCTAAAGTGAAAATGAAATTAATTTTCTTAACACCTTGCTATGCATATAGTCGAAAAATAAAAGTAAATAAAAAAATAAAGTAGTTTAGGTGTTCAGTATTGAAAAAATAATAGTGTGGTATATTTGCACTTGCTGTTTACTACAACTGTAGTGATTGTGTTTCAAGTGCATTAGATGGAATCGTTTTATAACAAATGCATTTGGGAGGTGTTTTTGGTTGAAAAAGAACATATGTAAATGCGTCTCAGACTTACGTCAGCATTTAATGTCCTAAAGAGAAACCGCTAGGGAGAAGTTCTTCAGAAATTTATGTGAATAACAATAGCCGCTCACAACAGACACAAACTATGTTTTGTGTTCATCATTTCAAATCGTTGGTAGTTAAAACGTATGATTATAGAAAGTATAAATTAGTGATTCGTGAAAGATCTTCCTGTCAGAGACCCTGCAGTGACCTTGTTGTTGATGTATGTCCTGCGCCACCTCTCTCGGCGCCACGGTAGATGATATATGAAATGTATTGTATGAAAATGAACAAAAAGATCGCGTTCAATGTTTTGAAACAACTAGTAATTTCCGCCGAATGTTCTGGAAGTAAGAAAATGTACAATTTTTTCTCAAAAATACCTCTAAGGTTTTCTTTAATTTTTTTTTCTTATAAAGTAAAATACACTGAACATCTGCACAGGTTTAATTTTCATTAGAGAAATTACTCATTAAAGAAAATGTATAATTTTTTCTCAAAAATACCTCTAACGTTTTCTTTAATTTTTTTATCTTTTAAAGTAAAATACACTGAACATCGGCACAGGTTTAATTTTCATTGATCTCGCTGAATTGTCGAAAAAGAATCGCAAAAGCTATGCTGTTGTAGCACCACAAGTTACATTTTGCTATTAGGAGTCTTCACGTCTTGCATCTTCTATTGTATGAGTAGTATAACGTTTTTCAATAAGTAAATCAGACCACATACAAGTATGGTTATTTTTTAATTATTTTTTAATTAAATTGTTAAAATATTTATGACGCCATATCTTTCTGAAAATATTCCATGCAGTTGAAGTAAAGTAAAAAAGAGTGTTAATAAATATTATGATTCCTAAATATTTAGTAAGTAAATAAATCTACTTTTAGTTTTACATTTTATAAAACAATTATTCATAAAAATTGTAAATTCAATTTTAGTAATTAAATATTTTAATTATAATACGACATTAATACTATCGTCTTCAAAATGTATGCCATTTTTTGACATTAATTTAAGGATCTTCAGTATGTTATGTGCCATAAGATGGCAGCTGAGAACAGGTTGAGGCAAGCCGTGGTTGATCCGGAGTTTAGGGTGGCACCGGTTCCTTTGGTTCACTGATTCGGTTCACTGTTTCTCGTGATTCACAAGAAGAATAATTTGCAACTGCAACTGTGCACTTTGAAGGCTTGTGGAGGCTTTCTTGAAAAGTGCTTTCTTATAAGTGAATTGGTAATTATGCGTGGATAGACTCAAGGATGTTTATAGTGCGCGAGAGCCGAAGACCCGAGCCCCGCCGTGACTTGGATCCGGGCGAGCGAAGCGAGAAAACTTGCCTTTGAAACTAAATTTGCATTACAATGCGGCGGGGACAAAGAGTATGAATCAATGCCAGTAAAATTATTCGCTAGTGATTGAACCATACTATCTCACACATGCCAGAACACCAGCGCAACTATAATCTTGTGAATTACGAGAAATAGTGAACCGAATCAATGAACCAAAGGAACCGGTGCCACCCTAAACTCCGGATTTACCCAAGTCGTAAAGCAAACTCGGAGGCAAGAGAATACAATACTAGGCATTTCTCACCAGTGGGGCACCGTCCCATCCAGCACAAAATATGCTCCCGACTGGTGTTCTGGCATGTGTGAGATAGTATGGTGCTTGTGAGCGTGTGTGTGAGTAAGGGTAGGAATGGGACAAGCAAGTAGAAGGAAAGATCGCGTGCGGTCTGTTGCCCGTTTCTCAGAGTCTTGCTCCAGCATTTGGAAGCAGGCCACTAGAATTCTCCTCCAGTCAAATTTGACCTAGTTATGTAGCCAGCGTCAAAAACTGACTGAACATACGGATCTCCGTGTCAGAGGCTCTGCAGTGACATCAATCATGGTCACAGCGACCTAATTTGGTCTGAGTTGTGAGTATTAAGAAAATACCGAGAAGAAAATAAAGGTTGAACAAATCTGAAAGTCAAAACGTCAGGTGTAACCAATGTTCCATAACAAAATTCACATAAGAATTCTTAAAATATTTTTTTCTCTAAGTCGACAACAATCATTTACATTAACATTAACATTAGAAGTAACATTTGTTTTCATTTTACTTTGGATATCTTATTTTGAAGAAAAAGTACGACTTCAAAAATATTTTTATCGCATATTTTCACAAGAGCTAACTACTTGTAAAGATTGTAATTTCTGTTGGGAAGTTGATGGAAAATATAAAACACCCAATCTAAAAATTATGTTCCAGAAAATACTCATAAAATATTATTGTATTAAAGTGCTTGACATAAATAAAAAAAGTTGTGGTTCCACTGAATGCGACAGATATTCTCATATTAGTTTTTTCCCGTCCATATGGGCTAGCTCTCTGTTAAGCTACACTCTTCCCTAGCTACTACCTATGGACGCATAAAAAACGTTTTCTCACATTTTTTCAATTTTTTGGTCTGCTTAATTGTAGACCTGAAATATGACTAAGAATATTACAGAAGTGTAAAATCAGGTCTTCTACACAAATTTACATTGAACAATATGCAATCGTTTTTCAGACAATGATGTTTCATAGTTTCTGAAAATGTTCGATTTTGAGGTCACTTTCACCAAAAACCTTTGAGTTTTCAAGAAACACAAATACTTTTTTCAAAAAGTACTCCAAAAAGTGTATTTTTAATAGGATAGTGATAAATGCACTTAACAATATAAGATTAACGTTACTTTGGTATATTACTTCAATCTTCAAAAATACCCAAATGTATATTCAGAAAATAGTATACACATGTATAATATAAGCTGACCACTTTAAAAAATGCAAAAAAAGTTTGTTGTTGAAGCATCACTGGTTCAATATTAATTTACCACTGACACCATTTAAGCTACGTCAGAAGTATTTTTGACTTTGTCATAATTAAATTGTTACTTTTTCAAATCCAGTCAATTCAATTCTTTCAATAAAATTCAGTTTTTTGATCTCACCAAGAGATAAGCACTTACTGGTACAACATAGACGTGAATGATGCGAGTCAATTATAGACTGTAGTAATAAGAGATACAAAATTCACCTTCATTATTTTCATAAGTTGAGAATTTAATTTATTTCAGAGTGGAATGACAAGTGAATTGATATTTAATAGTATTCATTACAACCTAGCATGTTTTACACTAGGGAATATATTAATACAACCTTTATTCCAATTAACAAATATTTGAAGAGGGTAAAAAATTCATTAAATAGTTTACTTTGAACAAACATCAAATTATGAGTTCGAAGAATACCAATACTTGAAATCTTATTTCTTTATTGGAAACTCTACTAAATTGAAAAGAAGTGAAACAGCAATAATTGAGAATTAAAACATATTTGTCTCAATGTTATTACGGTAAATGACAAACAATAATTAGATCAAAGCCGAGTGTAATTTACAATTTAATTAAAAATTAGTAATCAACGTATTCATTATTGAATTCCTTCAATCCTTTGATTTATAAAGTGATCGTCGGAGATTTTTAAATGATGATTGAAATTGCTTAGGTCAAAAACGTTTTCCAAGTTGTCTTAAGATTTTTACTGCTTTTTTTCTAGTTCAATTCAATTTTGGGATAAATAACATTTTAAGCAATGAAAGGCATTTTCCAACGTCTCAGCATTACTCTCTTTTAGAATAAAATTGCCTAACACCTAATTAACTCCGAATTCAAGGCGTTCTCCAAAAGGCATTTTGGTCAAACTCACGGCGGCATTCACATGATCAGCAGTTGATTTTGCAAGACCTTTTAGCCCTTCTTCAGTACTTTGATTAAGATTATACAAAAAATAAACTAGCATATTCAAAGAAAGAACCCCTTCCATTTTTCTATCCACTTTAGCGAAAAATTTCTTCTTTTGCTCTTCTGTATTCAGCCTGTCGCCTAGTAATCGGCAGAGTGCATTAACACATCGGAAATTCAAAGGATATTCTAAATATTTCAGTTCCCTACTAACATTCCTTAAGTGCTCTATTACTTTCAAATTCCAACCAGGATAAAGCCTCCTCACTTTTCTCTCACTCCATTCTTTACGCTTTTGTCTCAACTGCTGAGCTTTCTTTAGTCCTGGAAGGCTGTCCCACATATCAAAATCCGCTTTAATATATTGGCTTTTATTTTCTCCCTCTAAATGCTTCTTTTTCTTCTTACCTGCAATAACGTCAAAATAATAATTTTGTTTGACGGATATTATAAAAGTGCATTATTCACAGCAAAATATTTGGCACAATACTACACTTAAGCTTTAAATGTATATTAAATGTTTAATGCAAACTTTCTGGAATAGGCAGTTCTTGTTGAATTCTCAACAAAAATCGGTTGCATAATACATGACTACACTAAATACAGTTAATTATGATTTAGATTCAAAGTTTAAAAATGGAAAATCATTCACAATTATATACAACGTAACACGTTCACTTAAATATTTGTTCAGTAAATAAGAAACATGAGATGGTCGCAATATCTGTAAGTCTTGAAAAATGTTCTATTAAATTGATAATAATCAAGAGTCAAAGAGCACAATTATCAAAGGAGCATTTAAGTTACCTATCATTCACAAAATAAATTTTCTAAACAGGACGTATCTGGGCAGTACAGAACGATGGAAAAGATGTTTTTTCATTAATATAAATGAAAAGAATTTCCTGAGTTAATTTTACCTGAAATTAAATATTACATTGACGAAAAAAAAATAGGTGTTATTACTTTCTCCTCTTTCTCAGTTTACGTAGTAAAGGGAACGCTTTAAAATCCATTGTCCGAGCCTAGTGACAATAAGGGGGATAAATCTTATTGCTAAATGAAAACTTTCTTTAACACGTTCTGTATTATAGTGTCTAGACACAGAAAAAAAGTTATGCACGGCAAAACTGTCTACCTGTCTCTTCATCTGTGTGGTCAAGGCTAGACCTAAACCGTTCACACAATATTCTCCAAAAGTGATATTCCACGTTTGATTTAAAAGTTGTAAAGTCTCTAAGAGTCTGAAACGGATATTTTGAATTTTGGTAATACTTTACATGAAGTCATAACATTTTAATTTTTTTTTTCAAAAATGGCTCCACATTTTTTAATTAAACTTTGTTCTCAGATAGAGCAAAAGACAGATATATAGAGGAAATAATGACGCAGGACTGATTTTAGTTGCAATTACTGTGAATTCAAACATTACATTTTCGTGGAAATAACGAATTTTTTTAAATTGCAAAAGATCTTTTTTGGCGGCTTCCTACAACACCGAAAATATAACCATTTCCCCTTAATGCAATAAGTTAACCAAGAATGTTCAAATGTGGTCATGTTCGAATTCGAATGTAGTTAAATTTTTCGAAAATGTGTAGTAGTTTTGCGGGAAATTAGGGAATATTTTTGCAACTATTTTCTTAAAATCGGCTCCAAATGATTTTTTCAATTTTTTCGTCGTATGTACAAAAGAACAGTTAAGAAAATGATGCGTTTCATTTTGGGCTCACTCTGAATTTTCTAAATTGTATTAGTTAGAAATAAGGGAAGATAGATGAAATATTTTAAGCGTCGTCTAATATGAGTATTACTCGCGCAACGTTTCTTGAACGATGTATTGAAGAAATGCGGGTAGAGTGGGGATATTACATACGTAAACAGCCGCACTATTACTGAAGCAATGACAATCTATGGTGAATCAGTAATGCCTTCGCAACTTTCTCAATAATTTGCGTTCTACGCTTCTAAGGAGTTTGAAGCATCTTCTGTGATGGATCTTCAGCTACTTCGGCCATTTCTTTAGATTTTGTGAAGAAAATCACGGACATAAGTTCTCGTCTTCTGTAGGAAATAGTTTCTATTTCGCCCCAGTGAATACGTGTTAGGAATGTTATCAGTGATTGCAGAGAGCTTTCGCCTTCAACTGTTTATTATGCCTGAGAGGGGGAAGCAAGGCCATAGTTCAAGAAAAGTTGCGCGTGTAATACAGCCGAGAAACTGCGTGGTTAGCGGTAAAGCTCTTGGTGAGATAACTCTACGGACCTGACTTTCAATCTCGGGGGGGAGAAAAAAGTTTTGAGATTATTTATTTATTTATTTATTTGAGAATATTTACTTATTTACGTCAAAAACAGTTAAAATCTGTGTGTGGCGTGCTATGGGGAGAAGTTACATTCATGTCCAGAAGCAAAATAAGGGGCCATCTCAGCATTTGCTCGAGGATCAGAGAACTGGACGAAAACCTGATCGAGATGGGGGTCATTGACCCAGAAGCTGAAGTACAATAATTGTTACAGGTTCTTCAGGCACAATTATACAATCCAAATGACATATAATACATTAAATGTCATTGTTAAAAGTCATTAATCTCCTTTTGGATGCTCGGTATACTCTCTAATTGTATAGAAACAGTTGTGCAGCAGAAAAGATTTTACTTCGGACTTAAACTTTTATATCGAATTTAATCGTTTAATGTTATCTGTCAAGGTGTTGAAAAACAATGTACATATATTACGTATATATGAATGTTTTGTAGTGAGCTGTTGGTAGAGTTACCTGCTGTTTCGCTGGTGGGAAATACTTTTGCAGGTTCATGTAGTAGTATTAGTATAGTTTGCTTATCCATTACAAATAGAGCGAGAAAAGATGCGTTTTAGCACCATTAGTCTTCTTAAATAAATTGTTTTCAAATAACTAGTAATGTTTGCGTAATTTGTTCTTCCCAATAATTGCATTTGTTAATCTTAAAAATGCTTCACATTTCTTGTTTAATGTTTTTCTATAATAATATTTTCTACAACATTTTTAGAAAAAAATATTTGTATTTCCTGTTTTCTTATTTTCGATATCATGTATTTTTCAACTTAACCGATTCATTGTTTGTGGAAATAAGTGACAGTAACCACACGATGTAAGATATATAAATCTTACTCCGTGGTAATCATGAGCAGTCCACAGATCTATTACATCCCTACGTATCTTTGTAGCCTGGACACCGTCGCACAAAGACCATGTAAATCAATACAATGCGAGCAATCAGACGTAACACATGGTATGGAAATTAAGTTTTTCCGTGTCTGCCAATAGAGAAACGAACAAACGTGCATTTATTTTAAATGTGAATGAAACAAAAGGTTGTTATCTGACCTGTTGTGCAGTAATCCGATGCGCGTACGTATAAAATAGGCTTTGTCTTGCAAGGGCCATGGATTCGAGAGAGAATGAAACCCATCACTTGTACAATTTTTCTGCACAGGGCAAGACCCATATCCGCTACTCCTAGCATAGCCCGCGAGGACTTTTTCTCTGCCATTATAAGGACAAATGCACTGAACTTGTGTGAGTTTTTAAAACGAAGTTATTCCAAGATTTCTTGACTCAGTGGCACAGACTCGATCATTAGCTATCTTCGTTCTTGTTACTGGAAATATGTTAACAATACTTAGCAACGACTTGAGAAAAAAATGAAAATAGACTGATATGAATAATCAATTTGAAGTGGAGCTGACTTCATAAAACTTCTAACTTTCCTCAGTTTATAAAATTATAAAAAAATATTCAAGCATTAAAGAAGAAAATAAGGAATGGCTATAATTATTAGAAAAAATATTCTTTTCACGAAGAATCAAGTCACGTATTTTTTATTGATTGAAGTTTTTTAAATGTAATGTTTAGTATTTTATTTGGTTTTAGTTTATTTTATTCCGTTATTTTAAATTTTACGAAACTAAACACACAATATCTTAAGTACACATATTTAAAAAATTATGTTTTCACATGCTGGCCTACGTGCCTCCCACTTTTCACTACATGTTTTACACGTCTACGTCCGCACGTTACCATGCATGGAGCTTCCACGTTGCTCCGCATTTTGCCTCTTCGATCCCCTACATGTTGTCATACACCTTCTCCACATTTTTTACTGCCTATTCAATCTCATGAACCACAAATTTTTCCATAATTCTCCATGTGTTTTCGATATTTTCCCCACGTGTTTTCACGCGTATTCCATTCGTCTCCTTACTGTTTTCACATATATTCAACGTACACTGACAAAATTGCTTTATATTCTTACTATTCGTAAGAAATTGTTTTCTAAAATACGTCGTGAATTCAGAATCCGCGTTTGGTGGGCACTTGGTATCGAAAAACTGTTTTCGGCAAAACGCCCGTCCCTCTCTCCCTCCCTCCCTCCCTTGGTCTCACCCTCCATTCTTCCATCTCTCCTCCTCTTTCTCCGACCCTCGTTCTCTCCCTTCTCCAATTCCTCTATCACTTCATCCCTCTGTGCTTTGGACCCTCCCTCCGTCCTCTCACTCCGCCCATCCCTCCTTCATTCCGTCGTTCCCTCCTCCTCCTTTCTTGCCCCCATCCTTTCTTGCCCTCCTTCCTTCTCTCCCCCTGGTCAAAGCAATCGTCGACATCATTCAAAGGTATATCACCCAATTAGGTATTACCAAATCTATATGTCCGCACTACAGAGCATGCGAATTTGATATTAATTACATGGTTCATTACATGAAACTCTTATTGCATTTAAAACATCCTCTCGAAAAGACTTCAAATACTTGGTTAAATTTTAGAAGAAAGCAAAGTACGTTTAAATAATGTTACTTGCCATAGTTTCTTGGAATGCGCTGTATTTTTGGAAAATGTAAAAGTTAAGGTTTTGCATCCACTTAAATGACCCGGAGACGCCACGTCCTAAGCATAGATGCCAACTTTTCGGACATTATCTGACCTTCCTCAGAGGGAAAGGCATTTGCTGTTGGCATCTAGGTCTAGGACGCAGCGTCTCCATTATAGCCCAGTATGTATTGGCTCCGTCCGCGGAAACCTGCGCTTTTTTGGGAAGAGAGATTCCTTTTCACAACTACATAGGTTAATTGAAGATAGAGATTTTTTCAGCATTCATGTCATGTAAATTATAACGTACCTTCAATAACTATTGATTGGAAACCGATACTTTGCGGTTCGGATGCGGTACAATACTTGTAGCTTTTGCCACACTCATACAGCAATGAAGTCTTGGACATATAAGATAAGCAGGTAATGCAAAATAATCAAATACTGCCGAGAAATGAATCGACGTGGTTTTCCTCATACATTGAGAATAATTTCGGTTTAATTCTTGTTAGTTGTCAATAACGTTCGCAACTCGTTCGACAATGACTTTGGAGTACTCTTTTCAAATTACAAGGCTAATTTCATTCTTGTCATTTTATCAGTACGTGGACACACACCCATAATTATTACGTAACTCATTTAATTAAAATTAATCTATATTACAGGCAAATAATGACAATTTTACTTAAAATTTCTAAATTATCTGTTTTCAGAAACGACTATTTTTTGACATACTTTTCTATGTTTTGTGTTTGGGTGTGTGTATTTTTGTATGCATGTATTCAGAAAAATTATGAAACAAATGGTACTAAAACATGCTTCCTCCCATTATTTCTAAATTCACCGCATTCATAAATTCATTATATTAATATATGAACCTGCAAAAGTGTTTTCAGTCAACAAAAAAATTTCCACACAGAGACTCAAACTCTGGCCCACTTAGTTTATTCACCTTGTGCTTTGCCTCCACGCCATGGATACGGTCTGACGTTCCATCTTGGGCCAATGTTTAAAAATTTGTCTCAACCAAAAATCTCCAACATTTTTCAAAAATTCAGAGAATACGTGAAAATAATACATACAAATACACCATTTTTTAAGTGTACCTTTTTTTATGTATAAAAAATTGGAGCAGTTCTTAAGAATGTTATGTTTATAATTTGCATTAATGCCAAACAGAAATTACGTAAAAACTACTCTTTGAAAACAATTGTACATGACCTTTTCTAATGAGTTTATTTTTTAGAACAGACTTTGTTTAAGGAAAGCTTCTCTACTACCAATGTTTTAGTTTTGAAATGTTGACTTTTTACAATTTTCGAAAATGCAGAGAAATCGCCGGAAATGAGTATAGCACTTCTACGTATACCGTTTACATATACAAGGAGAAAAGTTAAAGAAAAACCTGTATCTTTTTGAGTTTTTTTTTATAGTTTTGAAAATATCCCTTTCAAACTCGCAAAAGGTTCGAATTCGTCCAGATTGATCGAGGAGTGTAAAGTTTGTAGACAATTGGTTGAACAGTTAACACGTTGACCACAGGCAGGCAGACTAACGGACAGAGGGACAAAATACACGCGGACAGTGGACAGGCACGCGGACGGACAGGCAGACGCACAGACATACGAACACACGTTTTGTCGTCAATCGCCTTTTTATTTTCAAGAACCCACAAAAAATGGATTCGAACTATTCCACGTGTTAGAGTAAGTAATTTACTATATATAAGAACAATACTTTTCCACTTTATTGTTATGAGAGCCTGTTGTCTGTCGAAAATTGGCAGTTTTTCGGCGCATGGTTATATGAATGGTTATGGATCATATGAATAAAAATGAGCACTTGCTCAGGAGTACTTGCTCCGGAGCAAAGTGATTCTTCTCCGCGGCACTGAGCAGAAGCTTTATTTCGTATGAATAGAAACTTCGTACGTTTTTGGAGAACTTACTCATGTCTCGCGAGCATTTGCTCATTGTGAACAAGTGATAGTGCAGGCTAAGAGTTTTAAAAATTGGTTTCTTGAGCAACAAAGAGGTTACATACGTTACGTGCGTCGCGCACATTTGTGCGGAATAAAGAGCAATGTTTTGTTGTCTCGTTCTTTAAATTCGAAGTAGTAAATTTTAGTAACGAAAAAAAGGCGCCAGAGGCTAAGCTAATTTTGCTAAGTGAATATAAAATTATTTTTGAAAAGAGACAGCTTTCGGAGGTACGCTGTGGCCGAAACGAAACATTACAAAGTTTCAAAAATCAGTACCCCGAAAAATTCCATGTAGAAAAGAGCGATGGCCAATTAACATAGAAGATATGAAATATGTAAACGCGCCTGCAGGCAAATGAAAAAAAATGTACCAACCAAACATTGTCCTTTTCGAATCGGCAAAGATTCTAATAGTCTACATCACGAAAATTTCGCCTGATCTTGAATTTTTTTAGTCCGCTGCATGTGCATATCAACACGCGGTAAAATATCGGCCAATTAAACCTTACTATTCAAACATGAGTCTGCTACTAAGGTGGCTCCGAAATTTTGGAGCAAGTGCTCACTCTAGAGAGTAAACGCTTAACTTTATTCATACCAATGCTGAGCATTTGCTTGCCAGTTGAGAGTACGCTCAGAGTTGGAGCAAGTGCTCAAAGACTGAGCAATTGCTTACCCACTTTGTTCATACGAAACTGAGTAGGATCTCGGAAACTCAGAGCAATGAGTACTTGCTTACTTTTGTTCATACCATCTAATATTTTCTCTTCTCATGGAGTAGGATCGAGAAAGTAAAGAATGGAGCCGATTTTGAAAAAAAATATTGTTTTTAATCTATATTTCATGCACAATTGCGCGAAAGTTGAACTGATTTTTGAACTCTTTTATGTAACCATTTTTAATGGCCTAACTTTCAAGAACAGATTTGTATACAAAAATGTGTAACTCTGTATATTGGCATGATATACAAATGCCGAAAAAATGAAAATTTTGCAAGATTTGTAAATTTAGGGAGTTAAACACAAAAGCGGTCTGTGACGTTTTAATGAGCCCTTCCTTCTATCCGAGAAAAATGTAAACAAAAAAGCGGAACCATTTCGGAAAAAAATGAAAATGCAATTGTAGCTTCATGTGAAGTACCACACATAATGGCAATAACCGTTTCAAATTCGAAGGGCATCGAGTTCGGACAGATCGATTGAGGAATGTCAATTTGGGATAAAATTGTCTGAGCGGCGTAGGCGCTAGTGTAGTCCACAGACGATCAGGCGACGGACGGAGTGGCAGAAATACGATATGCCGTTATCCAATTTTTCGGTGCGAAGGACCCATAAAAAGCGGAGTCTGACATCTATAATTCGTAACGAGAAAGTAAAAATCCCATCCGTACTGGCAGCCGTTAGTTTTAGTGCTGGGATTTACAAGCTCGTTTGCGAAACATTTATTGGAACAAGGATAACCGTCACCTAGTTCATTTTTTATTTAGAAATTAGATGATAAAATTCACTTGAATTTGTTAGAAATTTTTAGTTATTTGTGAGAAATGTCTCTATGTATTGAAAATGTCTTATAGTTGGAAATTATGGGAATACTGGACGTATTTTTCTATTACGATATTGAAAACTCCAGACAATGAGGGCTATAAGAGTGCCGCTTTCTGCATACCAATGCTTTATTGCGTTTCTCGAAGCTTCAAAGATCTCTCTCCTACACATTCAACGCAGCCTCTTCCGCTCAAGGTCTGTGACTCACCAATATTATGTGGAGCGAAGATCGGGGAATATTCCAGACATTCTTGTTGGAAATTTGCTTTTAATCTATTCGTTTTCTGATTAACTAATCGAGAATCGTTTATTAGTAGCTGTAATTGAATTTACAATGCAGAAACGCATTTGCTCAACTCCATAAAGTAGCTAAGATAGATGTCTATGGTACATTGTTAAGCACATGATAATGGATAACTTTATTGGCCTCTAAATTAAACATACCTTACCATAAATTAAACATACAATAAACCAATTTGTCGGTAAGTTTAGGACATTATTTCTGTGTTCATAATGTTAAATTTTTATGTGAATGAGGTTATGACAAATTATTCATTCTGATTGCATAATGAATCGGTGCATAAAGATTAATGACGATGTTCTGCTAATAACTCATGTTCGAACTTGTGTAAGGAAATACAATTGATTTCATTTAGTTTCATTACTAATTATCGTATTCTCTTATCGGTTTGCACAATTGCTTATATAAATATTATTTTTACGTGAAATATAAAGACACTTTTGAAAAACATCCTGCGTCCTTTGTTACTAATGATAAAATGCAGTTCCGGATTATTTATATATTTTCATTTGTTAGAGTAACACGCGTAAGATTTTTCTTAAAATATTGTCTCTGAATATTCAGTGAGTTTCAATCCGTTTGTCCAAGATTTTTTGTTGTTTTTCTTTATCGGTTGATGAAATGTATACAGCGACATCAAAGTTCTTCACGTTATTCATTTCATTCTACAATTTTTTTGATAATAAGCAGTGCTTAGATACTGCTACGCGACATATATTAGAGATATAAATTTAAACACTAAATACTAATTATAATTTGTATTTTAACAACAAAAATATTTTTATTTGAAAAGTATTGGCTAGTGTTGACTTACAGAAGTTAATAAAGATTTGCTTTCTGATTTGCATTAGAAAGATGCCACATCTATTTATTTACATATTACATATCTTTACAGTCTCCATAAATTACCAATAGAGATTTTTCAACATTGCTATCTCCACATCAAACATTTTTCTCTCTTCTCTTTCCCTAAAAACAAAGTGTAAAGCTTCCAAAGTTTAAGACAAATTATTCGTATCATGAAAAGATCTTGCAGCATCTATCGAAGAGTAACGATAAGTGACGGCCTCCATATCCCCGAATTCATCTCTTATCACGGAGCTTAGCCTCGATATGTCTGCCTTTACAAAATGCCCGCGGCGCCTCTCCGGGGGTCGTGATGCGTTGAAAGATGCCGTCGGAGCATCGCGTGATGGAGGAGGCTTTGGATCCTCCTCGCGTGCAGACAAATTCCACGCGTGCTGCGCCAGCCACGGGCGCCAGTGGTTCAGAAGGGAATAACGACGAAAGATGCAATATCCTGAAGAAAGTGACAGTTGAGTGCGATTCCGAAGAGCGTCTAAGGAGTTTCTTCTTCTGTCAGCTTCGTCTACGGACATTCTCCGGTCATTTCAAATTGAAAAATTTTAAACGGAAGGAACCATTTTCATTAATGTTGAATAATACAATATTTTTGACGTATACAATTTGGAATAGTTTACATCAATGAGAAATTATAATAATCAATTTGAAAAATTTAATTTTTCGAAATAGCATTTATCTATTTCGGGAATAAGTCAGGAAATGTAGAAATCTATTATCGTAGGAAATGCAGAAATACAACTACAGATTTATTTCTGTATTGCGTACATGATATCAGTTGGCTAGAAATACTATTTCACCGAAATATTAAAACTGTTTATTCAGACTGTCTCAGACTAAATGTTATCAACTTTTAGAAAATGTAGAGGGATCGAAAATGATCACTTTTTGTCAATGAATATACATCGTGATTTTGGATATAAGTCGCAAGAAAACAAGGAAAAGAAATGAAATGTGTGACATATTTTCAGTCATCTTGTAAAAAAACCTTTGAAATGAATAAATTATGTTGAAAGTACTGTTTAATTATCTACCTTATTGCTCGATATTCAGCAGAGTACCATCAGCAATGATATACCTTAGAGACCAGTTAACGTTAGCAAGAAATATGTCCAGAAGCCTATGTAGGAATATTGTTTGTTCACAACTTCAATTCAGGGAACGCAATTTTCCAAACCCTACGTTTATAGTTGTGACATTTCTCAAATACGAAATTACGAAAAAATGGTGGACACGTAAATAAGTATAGAATTAATATAAACTGTGACGAATCACATGCTACTACTAAAGTAAAACCTATGTGATATATTGACTAATCCGATACAATTACATACGCTTCTAGTTTCACATACGAGTACTTGCACTACAGTACCAAACGTAAAACCGGTCGAGAGCTTAGATCTTGTCCCGTCTGAGGTGGTGTCCCAGTCGTTGGCAAAAACCTGGAGAAACCTGCTAGGCGAAAACCCCGCAAGGCGACGGATTTGTTTGTGCCGGATCTCGTCATCCAGCGGGGCAAGATCACTTCCACCTCCCGTGCTACGACATTGCACTACACTTACGGGACAAATGTTATTATCAGTTGTCGCGCCCGGAATCACTACTCAAGTAATAAATTACTTGAAAGTCTGATTTTAAGTCCGCCGTATTATCTATACACATTTCATTTTCGCTATTTTCACATTTTCAAATTCACACTCGAAAACAACATTCTTTCAATGATACAAGAACATCTAAAATAGGAATTAAAATACACCAAGTCCACAGGTTGAGTGTATTTCCGAGACAGCATTACCTCGGTTTCTGCAGCGACTCTGACCTGGAGAGAGGAGTCTAGGGTTCGAATGCCGGCAGTGGCGAATTGGTGATACTAGCTCAAATTTTGCCGCTGACTGGTAGAGAATTCTAGCGGCCGGTTAGAACTTTACGGGGCTTCTCCAATCAGCAGCAAATGAATACCAAAGTTGTATCCCAAATAAACGGACTTCTAACTGCTCGCAATCTTTCCTTCCTCTTCCTTGTCCTATATTCTCTCCCCAAATATACACATTCTCTTTCAAGCGCAACTCTAACTAGACATATCCAGAGATCAATCGAGAGCTTAGATTAGGCAGGTGCATGTCCACTGAGGGAGATACCCAGAGGGAAATCCCCCTCCAGCTGACGTGCAGGTCAGCGTCGGATACCTCCATTCAGTGGGAAGAAACACTCCCGGGCAAACACGCACTTTAATAACGGGGTTCATGACCAGAGCGGTTGAACTTACCCGGAAGCATCAATTAATACGCCAAGTCCCAACAGCCATTGATTTTTTTCCCCAAGTACGATTCATTCCGACACACTGTGCGTCAGCCGGGCTTTTAGAAGGGACAAGACGAAGAGGCGACTGGCGAGGCAGTCCCTTAGTGTCCCCTTTAAGAGGAAAATCCGCGTCATATATCAGCTGCCTTCGAAGTTAAATCGAACTCAACTTACCCTCTCGCCTGCCACTCGCTCGCTAGTTATCAGAGCGTGAACACACTGGAGTGGATACCGTACAGGCGCCTTATGAAACTGGCAGAAGAAGGCGAGAAGTTCAAGGATTCTTGGAATAGACGATAGTCGGCAGAGATGGAATTTCATATTTCGTAGGAAAGTCAAACACGTCGAGATTCTTTGAATTAAGCATTTTTCATTTGTAGTACATGCGTTTGTAACTGTATCTGTTGTAACTGTTCGTGCCTTCTAAGAATTTAATTCAATTGTTTATTTCAGTAGAAACACTTTTTAATTTACGACTTATAAGTTAGACACCTTTTTGAACAACTGTGGATAACTCTGATTTTCTTATGTAGACCTATTATATTATTCCATCCACAATATTTAATACGTGGGTCGGGTATAGTATGCATGAATAACTTTATTATACAAAACGTCGTATTTTAACTTTTTCGGTTGATTTGAATGTATAATTCCATGAACAAAGAACTATTGATTATTTGCTTTGGGTTGCAATACGAGTGAAGAGATACACATTGCCTAATTGTATTTTAACAGAAATATTGAAAATGTACGAAACTTTACCAAATGAAAACAAGTTTTAATTGAAAATAGTTTGCAGGGGTCTTCATCAGAATAATATAAATTCCACCAGGAGTTTTGGGAGAAGGGGAAATATAAGCATAAAGCGCCTGTAATTGAGACCATAATGCTCTTCCTGTATAAAATGTTTGTACTTACTACTCAAAACAGAAACATTATTGTACTCCCGATTTGCAATACAAGTTTAATTGTGTCAATGTTAGACAAAGAGCAATATATTTCATCAGTTTGATAGAATGTAGAGGAAAGATTTAGTGTGAGCGAAGAGGTAAACACCACACCTATAAGACCTACAGTAATATCTATTATTCCAGAAGAGAGTCCATTTGACTTTCATTTAGATCCTGTCCAATCGACAGGAGATTGAACCACAATTGTTTCCGTTGCACTCCAAAATACTCATTGCTTTGTCCTATGCACACACCGATCGTGATACCTATTATCAGTCATCCATAACTTTAAGGCACTAGGCCCTTAATCCTTCTCTTGCACAACACTGATGGCATGTCGGCATGAAGTATTTGTATGTAAATGTATGTTAAACGAATATTGATTTACAGAACTGAACTGTTTAACATAACACATAAAAAAATCTACGCAAATGAATCTAAGGTTGTGATCCTAAAATTTTCAATCTATCTCCAACTACCCCATCTTAATAACGTCTTCAGCTTGTATAAATTTAGATTATTTGAATATGGTGCGGGTGTGTCAACCTATAAAGTACTTTACAAGAATTGTAAACACATCCTAAAATACTACTCGTTAAAAGCCGGCAATATTCAGACTATCAGTTTCTGGTGCCGATGTGCCTACTTTCTGTACCAATTCATTTAATAGTTTATCACCAAAATTAGCAATATCGATGAATGTTAAGAACTCTGCCGTACTCCTACCGTATTTCATCATCTACATTGTACTTAAATCACCACTCTTAACAGAAAAAGTCACTTCTCTGTGCGTGTTCTATACCAGTTTTAGAACTTTACTTGAGACGCCTAATTCTCTTGACTTCAGCCATACAAATTTCCTACTAATTAATTCAAAAGTGTAACTGAAAAACAAATTTGCAGTAGAATGTTTCCTTTGTCTTGAAAGAACCTTTTCTTCTAGACAATATAACACAAAAGTATGATGTTCCCAAAACCTCTTCTAAAACCTACTTGTATTCGTAAGATTTTAGAGTATTTTCCCTCCCACTCACTCAAAAGACAATTTAGAATATTACAAATCAGACTAGTGCAAATAAAAGATCAATGCCACTATAATTTCCCGAGCAAATTATATCGCCTTTTCTCTCAAAAACCTGTTGAAGAAGAGCTGTATTCCCCGTTTCTGGATGAGATCAGAAATCTACAGTCCCAGTAAACAAATGGGAAATATTCTCTGAGCAAATTGAGAATATTCTCTCCACAATTCTGAAATAAATTCTGTAGTAAATGCTAGCTATCTCATTCTCCTGCTAAAATTTCTTCGCTTATTCAAACGTGTCTTTATACAGCGTACTTAACAAAAAGTAGTCATCAACAGTTAGATTTACAAAGTCTACTTGTGTGCAACAAGTATACTTTATAAAACTAACTGTTGGTGACTACTATTGAAGAAAGTTTAGAATTAAACTCATGGTATTTTAATGTGAATAAACATGTTGACGTGTTAATACCTTTGTATTTTTTCTTGTAATAATCTTACAGAATCACTGTCTATAAACAAAATGGGTCAATACATGTGAGTAAATTAAATACATTAAGAGACAGTGCAATCATTGAAAAAAGAATGCAATGAAAACCTGAACAAGAACTACTGCCATTTGAAACATAGGATTAAAATTATTTTAGAACTGCTTCCTCTAACACACATCAAGTTCCTATCGGTGTGAATCAAACATATGTAAAATATTTCAAATAAATTTGACAATTTGCGAGATAGTATGGGATGTGAATTGCAAAGAAATATATTTTTGGACCACATGTGAAACTAGTTTTATTGAAAATTAAATGTTTATAACATTTTTCTGTTATTATTACAACAATATTGTTACTATATGAAAATTTACTTTTCAACATAAACTTTTACCGGTTTACTTGCGGATTCCTTTCAACATGTTTTGTTAACTTTGATTTCGCTTAGCAGAAATGACAATTGTTTAATATATGCTTAGATTGCGGCATAATACTTCTAATATGCACTTAATTATTGTTTTAATACTGTTATAGTGACGTACATAAACATTTCCCCAACATTTCCTTTAAAGGAATAACTTTGAAGGCGCGAGGTCGAAACGACTCCGCTGGGCGTTCTAGGGACTATCGATAAGCCGGGCGTTCTGGTGTTAACACCAGCGTAATGGGGTACTTGTTTTCTTGGCTGAAGGGTTATACTCGTGAAAAATGTTGCCGGGTCAATATGCTACTCTATTTTAATCGGATTATACGGATTAAACGGAATATACGGATTATCGTATGTTCTATTAGTTTGTTGTTAATGTTTGTAACAAATATGTTATTTCGATTGTGTTTTAAAGCTTTTGAAAATAATTGGTAAATTTTTCAACAAACGCTGTCAAAATACTTTGAGGGTAAACTAATAGGAATGGGGTCCATGTGCTGTAGACAACATCCCCTTCTCCGCAAGGAAGTTTAAAAATTCTTCCAGCGATCTTAAACGTGTTTTACGATAGCTAAGAAGCCGTTAACTCCTAATTGACATACTATAGTGCTGGAGAACACTTCTTGACTTTTAGTTACGTTCAACTTCCTTTGATCGAAAATTCTGTTATCCACTCGAGACAAATAATGGCACTGCTCTGGTCGTAACTTCGAAACTCAACTCGTCGCTCTTTTTTTTCCTTTCTCAATTGACTTACTCTCCAGTTTGCTCCACAAACAACAAATATCGTTTCCCAGGTTCATTTTTCTTCAAGCTAATGTATATTACTGAAAAAAACGGAAAGTTGCAATTAATTGTTCATACACACGGTTCATTTTCACTAATTGTTGATGTTAAATATTGTTTGAAGCTAGTAAACTATTTAAAAAAATTAATTATTATTATATTTTCAGTTCTCAAGCTATACATGGTGAAGAAAATTGATGCACAAAAATGCTCTTAAAAATGTAAATCGTGTCTATCAACACATTATGTGTTTGAGCACACAACCCTCATACACACTGACACAAAGAGGCACAGGCACACCTGCACACAAGAATTTAAGCACCCTCAAAGTCCCAGAAAAATGTAAATGTCGCTACTGTCGCGCTTTTTAAAAAATATCAGTATTATTTTCAATTTGTTTTTAACTTTAAATAGTTGAAAAAAATGAATATAGTTAAAATGGTGAGAAGGGATACTGGAACTCAAGAAAACGTGCACAGATTATCTTCTCCCCCATATGTCACATACAGTTTTGTACTGTTTTTTGAGTAAATAAATCTAAATCTATAATTTTTAAAAATTATACCGATTAAAGTGCGTTGCTGTATCTTATGTTGGCGCCTTTGTAGATAAAAACTGGACAATTAAAAACAATATGATTGAAAATAACATGGGTGCAACTTATTAATAGCCATCCGATCTAATGATACATGGAAATGGATAATGGGACGATATATAATGTCGTACTATTGTTTTTTCGAAACAACTGTAGCGTGGCCGAAAGTCGACTCAATAATTATTTTACGATGCATCGCAACAGATTAGGTAAAACCTTTTTTATCATCAAAATGAAAAAAAACAACTATAAAACCGAGTCCAACATTGGGAAACGTGTAAAATTCGGAAACTTACACACTGATTTAACGTCAGAAACATGTGGTCTCTGGAAACATTTTTAAAGTTCATTATTTCTCCTACCACATCTATCGTTTCAGTCGCTGCACCTTATCAGAAAGGATTTGAACTACTAAGTACCTTCAATTTTTTAAATTACGCAGCGGAGTGAAAGGGCATACTGGGAAGGGATGGGAAGGGATGGGAAGGGATGGGAAGGGATGGGAAGGGATGGGAAGGGATGGGAAGGGATGGGAAGGGATGGGAAGGGAAGGGAAGGGATGTGAAGAGTTGGGTAGAGACGAGAAGGAAAGGGAACGGAAGGAATGAGAAGGGATGGAATGGGACGGGAAGGAACGGGAAGGGATGGGAAGAGATGGGAAGGGATGGGAAGAGTTGGGTAGGGATGGGAAGGAAAGGGAACGGAAGGAATGAGAAGGGATGGAATGGGACGGGAAGGAAAGGGAAGGGATAAGGAGGAAGGGGAAGGAATAGGAATGAATGGAAATGGAAGGGGAGACCACGGCCTCTTGGGCGGAAAGGGCCGAGGTGTTTCGAGGGTGAGGGCCGTGCGAGGTGAGTTGTGTGGACGGACGATGCAGGGCGGAGAGACGAGACGCGTCGCGTGGCGAGGTACAATACAATTCCTTTTATTTCACTCTAGAAATAAAATATTTTCCCTGTCTTATGAAGTGGGTGATTGATATAAATAATTTTGCAACGCCGTATTCCTTTAGCTACCATGTTATACACATCAATTTTCATTATAAATGTTATTCCTCTCCCCCACTTTACCTGTTCTTACCATTCCTTTTAATTAGATCTTTGAAACACTCTTAGACTACGTACTATATCTTTCCAAATTTGTGGTTTGATCAAACTTGGCGTCTCATTTACGAAGGAGAAGGGAACATATAAATGTTGAGGTTCGAAAGTTCTAGTGCACGCGAAAATGTATGTAGAATCACCCACTTGGGATGTTACTGTGGTGAGATACTGCCGGCGCGTTACTCCGCAACTTCGAAGATCAACGGCCTCGTAAAGGAGCTTTCATTTGTTCATACGCCGAGAGTCAGAGAATATCCTCTGGCTGTTGAGAAAAAACGCGTCTCCATGACCGACTGAGACGATACAAGAGCACTGCGTTAAAAGTAAGTCTTGTTTGTGGAAACGATTTCATTAATTCTAATTCTAAGAGACGAAGATCTTTAGTGCACTCTGCGATGTAATGAGTTAATAAACGCAAGCTCGGTTCACTGCTGAAGCAAGTGACAAGGTTTAATATGCCTCCTACCCAATTCTTCTGAATTAAGTCGAAAAATAAGCTTTGCCTTTAAGGAACAAAAGCACACGAGACATTTCTAGAATTAAAAAGAAGTAGTGAAAGTCCTTTAACTTCTTTACACGCCTTCTGCCTCGGTAAGGTGAACTTCACTGAATTACAATATTAATGCGTTTTATACGTATTAGTTTACTAAACAAGAACATGCAATTATTCACTTCAAATTATCCTTCACATCTAGATATTAAGATAAATGTACGAAATTCGTTTAACGAAGATATTAACATCAAACATATTTAACATATATAACGGGAATAATATGTATTTTTAGGCGATACATGCAGGTATTTATACTTTAACGCATGAAAATTAAGTATAAATCAATACTCTATCTATCCATAGAGACGTCACCCCGAAGTCTTGGATCCTCAACGAACTATTAAAGTAGTGATAATGAAGCGTTAGGGACAATTTGAAGAAAAATAGTTTGTCATTGCTCTTTCCACTAAGTATTACGTAACACGAACGCAATTACCGAAAATATCTCACACATACTACAGCAGGCTGACTGCAGGCTGTGCACTTTAACAGTGTACAGGATCTGAAGTTTGCTGTTGAATCCTTTCCTGGAGATTCTTCTGAAGCTGTGAGAGCAGCACTAAGAATTCTCATGAATGCTAATGTCGCCTGCTAAATTGCTTCCATACACAGTAATTTCTGCTGAATCGGTGATTGTATAACTCAACTAGAAATTGTGGTGTCTTTAAAGTAATCAATAGTTATTGCTATAAAAGGCAAGAATAACTTAAAAGTTGTAGGAAATGATGTTGGTGAGAAACAATTTCGAAGTTCTATTATACAAAAATCCAGGAATGAATATGAAAGTATACAATATATTGCGTAGAAATAAAGAGAAAATATTTGAAGAATTTCCACCAAAACTCGTACCTCTACTAAAATTCGTCCCTGTAACATTGTGTTTCATTGAAATATAATTTTTTTCGTACAAAAGCATCCATTCATATCGGCGTCAAAATATAAATTTAACGAAACACTTAGAGAAGTACCTTATGGTACAGTGTGAGAAATAATTTATTTTGGAAACAATTGTTCACAATATATAAAGGAAAAATTAAATCTGCAACATTATTTATGGTTGTTTTACAGTATTTAGTATCATCAATAGCGAATAGAAATGAATCCTTTAAATAAAGTAAAACTAGCTTTGAAAATAGTACGCTTTGCGTACTATGATGACTATTGCGCTATTATGACTTTTCATCAATTCACACAATATTTTCCTTTAAAGATGAAACTGTGTTCAGCAAATGAACGTTTGTTTTATTTTCAAAATTTGTTTCGAAAATGTTTTATAAATGAAATTTTGTATTATGTAAATGTGTTTTATAATGAATGTATTTTAATATTACATCAAATTTTTCATATTTGTTACATATTCTCACAGTTTTCATTAGCAATTTATGCATTACATACTTATGCACATTATTTATTGTCAGCAATCGCGAATAGGAATAAATAGCTAATGGATATTGAAATGAATATGTAGTACGAATACATGTCATACCGCACATGTTTTCGATCTCTACTGATTAAAGTTACTTAAGAACACTAATCTATACTCTTTTCGTTTAGAGAGTTTTTTCACCTTTCTACTGTACCAAATTTCGTGATATTTTCTTTAAATGGAAATGTTGCGGGTCATAGACGTGTTATTATTTGATTTTTTAACAGTTTTTATACTCGATAAACTCTTATATTATTAATATCTTACAATCAATAGAATGAACTCGGATTTGCTCTCACTTGTTCATATTCTTTTGTAGCGCGAGTGGCAATCGACTTAATAAAAGTAGTAATATTTTCGTCAATTGGCGCGCTCAAAGCGTGGCTTAAATAATTCGAGATTCTTAAATAAGCCAATCAGCGAGATTCTTAAATGCGGAGGTCAATGTATCATTGTTTTAGTTTTGTTCTCATTTAGTAGATGTCAAAATTTGATAGTTCCCATTAGTTACTATTTACATGTGTAATCGAAATATTTTTGTTCATTTCATAAGGTACTAACATTCTGAAACCTCTATTATAATTCTATTTAAAATATAAATGCATTTTTATGTTCACATTTTTAATGACATTTTTACCGCACATTGTTTAAGTTTTGTATTTATGAAACATTACATTTTAAGACAGCTTAATTTTTGTTGGAGTAGTATACCTGCAACGTTCGATTTTCTTTAATATTGGAGCATTTAACCCGAACACAAGCCAAGGTCTGCAAACCAGCGAGAGATGACGTTGGTAATGGTAGTGGTGGTGATGGTAGTAGATGGGATGATGATGGTGGTGCAAGTAATGGAGGCGGTGATAATGGCAGTGGTAACGATTGCAGTGGAAGTGATTGTATGGGTGGCGTTGTTAGAAGGGGCAGTGAAAACATTTCTTGTAATGTTAGAGCTGCTGGTGCTCGTAGCGGTAGTGTTAGGGTCGCTGGGAACAGTCGTAAGTGTTATGGTGTTGATTGATTGGTGACTTCAGGAGAGTCAACTGCTAAGTTCATTAGTCCCCGCAAGTGTAGAGCATTTTTTTATGATCGAGAGGAGACGATAATCTTCGCCCGCTGGCTGGCGAGATCCGGCGCCGACCTACTGTCGGCTAGCGGGGTTTTCCCCCACCAGTTCTCTCCCATCAGTGGGGCACCGCCCCAGCCGGGTGAAGCTCTAAGCTCCAGGAACGGACTTTCGGCGTGTGTGGTAGAGTGGTGCATGTAAGTGTAAGTGTAAGTGTAAGTGTAAGTGTAAGTGTAAGTGTAAGTGTAAGTGTAAGTGTAAGTGTGTGTGTGTTGATCGGAGAAACTACGGAAAACTACTGATTAGAACAGCCGCTCTCTAGAATTCTCCTAAGGACGTAAAGGTGTTTAATCATAATGGTGGTAGCGATTGAGGTAGAAGAGAAAATGCAGGTAGTAGTGATAATGCTTATAACAATGTTAGCCGTTAATCTCCTTACTTTCACGCACAAAGGCTTAATCTCCCCAAATAGCTCACAGTTCATAATTGTATGTAGCAAATGCTAAAAAATTAACAATAATAACAACACAACAGCAACAGCAATAATACGAAACCAAATGTACAGGGGCCTACAGAGGAAACAACTAAACTTCAAAATTAAGCTCTTAAATCAATTGTAGCATATTTCTGTAATAAACATAGAAATTTAGAATAGTAAAGCCGCAATAAGCACTGAAAGTTGGTTTGCAAAACTAATTTCTGTGCAAAAATTTGTATTTCTAATGTCATTTCTGTCATTTCATATCATTTCAAAAACAAGTAAATACTCTAGAAACATAAAATGTTTTTTGTAAATAATAAATCTATGTTTCTGTAGTGTTTAACGATTTTGAAATGATTTGAAACGACAGAAATGACATTTGAAATGAAAATGTCTTTATAGAAAGTAGTTTTTCAAACCAATTTCTGAGTGGTTATTGCTGCTCAAACATGGGAAATGTCGAAGGACTTTATTGAGGCGAATGCTGCAGCAGTAGAATAACGCACGGGCCACGAACCGCGCGCGATCCTTCAGTTCACTTCCTTTTCCTATCCTCGCACTTACACTAACATGCACTACACTACCACACATGCCGGAAAGCCGGTCGGGAGCTTCGAGCTTGTCCCGTGGGAAGCGGTGCCCCGCATGTGGGAGATACCGGGTTGAGGGAAACACCCTCTAGTTGACGGTAGGTCGACGCTGGATTTCAGCATCCAGCGGGGGTAAGACCACCGCCACATACCGATCAAAACATGCACTACAATTACGGGACTAATGACGTCAGTAGTTGAATCACTAACAATCACTGAAAGGAGACTTAATGAAAGGAGTTTATCGGACAAAAGATGCTTCAAATTGAGTTTAGAGTTGTTTCCTTTGGTGACACCTGTGCATTGAGGCAGCTGTAAGAGGCACTCACCGCGCATGTAGACGTAGGCGATGCCCTTCATGTTGCGTCGCATTGAGGCAGTGAAAGAGCACTCACCGCGCATGTAGACGTAGGCGATGCCCTTCATGTTGCGTCGCATTGAGGCAGCTGAAAGAGGCACTCACCGCGCATGTAGACGTAGGCGATGCCCTTCATGTTGCGTCGCATTGAGGCAGCTTGAAAGAGGCACTCACCGCGCATTGTAGACGTAGGCGATGCCCTTCATGTTGCGTCGCATTGAGGAAGCTGAAAGAGCACTCACCGCGCATGTAGACGTAGGCGATGCCCTTCATGTTGCGTCGCATTGAGGCAGCTGAAAGAGGCACTCACCGCGCATGTAGACGTAGGCGATGCCCTTCATGTTGGTCGCATTGAGGCAGCTGAAAGAGGCACTCACCGCGCATGTACACGTAGGCGATCCTTCATGTTGCGTCCATTGAGGCAGCTGAAAGAGGCACTCACCGCGCATGTAGACGTTAGGCCGATGCCCTTCAATGTTGCGTCGCATTGAGCAGCTGAAAGAGGCACTCACCGCGCATCTAGACGTAGGCGATGCCCTTCATGTTGCGTGCATTGAGGCAGCTGAAAGAGGCACTCACCGCGCATGTAGACGTAGGCGATGCCCTTCATGTTGCGCCGCGTGAGCACGAGCAGGTTGAGCGCGTTGCCCAGGATGCCGAGCGCGCCACGGCCGCAGCGCCACGCGTAGCAGTAGTAGCGCACGGCGGCGATGCGCGCGTCTCCTCGACGAGGTTGCAGGCGGGCGACGCCAGCCGCCCCGCGCCTCCAGCGCCTCCAGCTCCTCCAGCCCCTCCGCCACCTCGCGCTCCCCTGCCGCCTCACGCCGCCGGCACCGCACGCGCTCCGCACCGACATGCCTCCTAGCCCACGCGGACGCGAACGACACGTGCGGGACTGCTCACTGGGGACGATGCTAGGGGGAGGGTGGGTGGAGATGGTGATGGCAGCGGCGCGGAGATGCACGACGATGATGGTGTTGGAAATGATGGGTGGTGGTGGGGGGAGATGGCGACGAAGTCGGTGATGCTAGCGGCGCGGAGATGACAAATACGCAAGGGATGGTGTTTGAAGGAGTTGTTTTACTGGTGACGTAGATGGTGGTCGGAATGTTGGGCGACGGTGACAGTGTGGGCGGAGGGGGCGACGAACTCAGCAGCACGGAGACGGTGAAGACGTGAAGTATAATGTGCGTGGAGTTTTTTTTACTGGTGATGATGGTGTTGGAAATTATGTGGGAGGTGACAGTGAGGGGCGGAGATGGCGACAAAGCCCACGATGGCAACGGTGCACAGACAATGAATACGTAAGGGATGATGTGCGTGATAGTGATTTTTTTACTAGTGATGTGGATGGTGATGGAAATGATGGCCGAAGGGAGCAGTGGGGGCGGAGATGGGGACAAGTCGGCGATGGAAGCGGCGTCGGTGCGAAATCATACGGCTGCTCCCGTTCGCAATTGGCGACTCAGCTTTCTTCATTTAGCGGAGCCATGACGGGTTATTAAGACGCTCTGCAGGTTGGCCGGTGGGTCGGCGCTGGGACGTAGTTTAAGAGGAGACTCTTCACGGATGTTTGCTGTGGCGTTCCGGAGTGGTGTAAATAGTGCAGAATGAATCCCTGACTACGTTAGAGGGGGAGAATGGAATGTTTGATGTAAATTCACCACAAATGTTTATCCTTTGAAATCGCAAATTTCATTTTGAAGATCAGCATTTCTTTTTAACAGGTTGACTTATCAGGAATACGTATCTAACTTAGCTTATCTTTACCGCGTCTTTACAAAAAGAAAAAGTATTAAATGATTGACATTATACTACTTTCACCTATATTCGTACTCGTTCTTCTGTAACCATTTAATATCGCTTGGTTAGTGAGGTCTCACGAAAGTGTTTCCAATATCTCTTCAGTTACAAAGTTCATTTTCCATACTTTAACGTTCATTTTCGGTAATTACCAATAATGCTGTCATATCGTTAATATTAAATATTCTCGCGCACTCAGCTTAATATGTCTTACGTAACCCAGTACGATTACACAATTTCCTTAATGCATACGTTACCAAGCACTTAGCAGATTATCCTCACAAAGTAAATAAATTCGATTAGAATTGTTCTTTCCATGCAGGCGCATACGTCGTCATACGTCTTTGTTGCGCGTTAGGATGGATAGTATGAGTCACAACCTCTTCGTTCGTGACGATGGAAATGACTTCAAAGTTTTCGACTACGAATCACTTTTACGCGCGTGTTGCGGGCACGGAGTGGCCAAGCAGTTTCACTTCCAGTCACGCAAGGCATGCTGAATCGTAGGGATTTCCGACTTCGATCACGATTCGATGCATAGATTAGCAGCAGATTCAGATCACTTGCAGGATATGGTCTGCGCCATAAAATGTTCTTGGTATTGAAGAATCATACCAATTAACTTCAAACTCAATTTCTTTAAATATACTAAAACTGCCGTTGTTGTTTCATAAACAAGTAGGTCGATGTAAAAGTAATAGAGTTCTTCTTACATCAACAACAGAGCGTAAGAATAAGACGTTCATTGTAGATGTTTTCACTCCAACAATAAACATCTCTAAGATATTTCAGTTCTCACAATCATTGTATATTTTTGCTATCCCAAACAAACAGTTCTAACTAAAACAATCCACAGCCGCCACTTAAAAATAAATCACCGGAACAAACATGAGATCGTTGCGCTTTTGATTCTAATTGTTCACTTACCTCTATTGAATCAGAGAACTGCAATAGGCGAAGTGTGAAACGTAATGAAGGTTACCTGACTGAAAAGAGAGAACGATCAAGAAGTGAACTAGAAGAGTTTTGTAGATTTGGACAAATGCGGTCCCATGTTTACATCCACGAATTCACTTTAAATAAAACTAGAATGCACAGGGTAGGTGCACAGTTTGAACAGAATGAAGTCACCCAGTCTGTCCAAAACCGAACACATGCGAACCACACAGATATTCGTAAGTCGATTAAAATATTTATGAACACGCTGTCACCCCGGAGATGATATCGAGATGGCTCAGATGAATAGTTTAATCAAAATGGAATCACAGGGACAACTGGAAATGTTGGGCAGAACCCATCGTAGCACGTGCGAAACAACGAGACGCGAATCGCGATCCCGCACTGACCCGAGGAGCTTGGCAGTCGAACCAAATAAACCCGCAGAGAGCGATAGGAAGCGGACCACAGGGAGTCGTGGTTACATCGCGTGTCGCGTTGTCGCCCGCGCGTCCGCCTTCAGCGCTGCTGGACCGCAGCGTCGCGTCGCCTGCGCGTCGCGTACTGCTGGCGGCCGGGCGGCGCGCGGCGTGGTCGAGCCGGCGGCGGGGGCGGGGCAGGGGCGGGGGCGGGGGCGGGGCGGCGGGCGGGGCGGCGGCGGCGTAGGGCGCGTGGCGCAAAGGGAAGGGCGAAAGACGCCACGGCGCATGCGCGCAGCCCTTCCGTGTTACTCACGGCGTTACCATTGTAGTGTGTGTACTTGTCGGGGTTGGGGGGAGGGGGTGAATAAAGGAGATTTCTGCTTTGATCGGTTCTAGGTCAGGGTCGGTCAGATTTGCTAAATGGAAGAATGATTGATGGAACAGAGTTGGCCTTCATGCATGGAGAATGACCTGTGTGATTGGTTATTAAGATTAGAAATTAGAACGGAACCGAGGGTAAATAATTATTGATTAACACTAAATTGTGGGGCGGAAATGAAAAAAAGGGCAGTGTAATCACTTATTTTAAAAATGCCGTTATATATACTGTGTATATGAAAATTTAAAGCAACAATAACCAATGAAGAGTTTAATTAAGTGCGAAAATGTTATTGTTTTCAAAATCGATACACATTATTCGGTACTTGGCCCGTTTGTCATCCTGATACCACACTCTACAGTAGGTCAAATTACGTTAACCGATACAAATGGTTGTGCTGAATTAACGACTGTTGGACATGAATGACATAAATATTATTCTATATACGACAAAGAAAAAAATAATGCCAGAGATAGATTTTGTATTTATGTTCGATGAGGGAAAAGATAGTTTCATTTACAAATCATACTTATCCAATAAAAATAATTTGTTTAAAGACTCATATAGCTAGGTATTTCTATCAAAGGATATATTTGTTATTGAAATGGTAGTTGATTGTGATTAATATGAACTGATTAGATCTTGCTCCACTCATCAGTTTTATTTGCTGGGTATATTTGATGTGGTCATGTATTCAACTAGACTTTGCAATCACCGAGTCTGTTGAACGTAATATAATTACATTTTAGAAGAACTTTCGAAAGAAGGACTTCTTGAGTGACATCTTCTATGCATAAAGGGATATATTAATTTCTTTAATCCTCACGGTTTCGGAGGCTATTTTAAAAATTTCGGGGAGTTGCAGTGACGTAATGTCGAATGTTTATGAGAAACTCAATAATATATTTGGAAGTAATATTACAAAATGGCTTGACTCCTTCCCTGAAACATGAAAAAATCTTCCACAAATTAACATTTGTCATGAATTCTATTTTAAATGCTTCATTGTGATATTCATATTTAATTAGTAATTTTATAGTACTTTTCCCAAAAATTATAAACGCAAAGTCATGCAATTTTTAAGAGAACATCACAATGTTGTTAACAATATTTAGATAGGGTCCGTATTTTTCGTTAGAAAAATGTTTGTTAGAGGTGCTACGATACAACATACTTTCTGGCATTATTTGTGACATACAATGATCGAAAATTTAGATAGAAGAACGATACTCAGGTCCGCGCCATTTTTATAAGCGTTCTTCGTACCATCTGAGAAAACAATAAAGATAAAATTGGAAGTAGTATTTGAAACAATACCGTTTATAAATTTCCCCTTATTCCTCTCAAAATTATATGAAACTAATCATATTTTGAATGTGTATATATATATATATATATATATATATATATATATATATATATTCAAAATTGTAATTGTTTGCAGACACTTTACAATTTGTAACTTGCAATTTAGCATAATTTGCAGTTTTCGAGAATTCACAAAGTTCAACGTGAATGTAATCACTCTCATTTTATGATCGTACTTTACAATATTTTGGAGAAAATTAAATGAAAATTGGAACCATTTTTTCAAAACGTTTGCAAATGTTGACACATCATGAAAAGTACCTCCAAAAACCAAAATATTTGTTTCAAGTTCAAGGGCGGGGCATCAGATAAATTGATCAAGTAATATGAAGTTGATGAAAATCCTGCCTATGTTTAGGACGCTAGCGTTGTTCTGACGGTCAAAAAAGACAGAAAGATTGGCAGAGATACGTTTTTATGTAAACCAATTTTTTGGGTATCAAAGATCCACAAAACCTGGATTCTTGGTAAACAACATCTATTTACTATATTTGAGTACTAGAATTATCCACTTCTTTGGTATCTCGGGCTCACAAAACGGCGTTTTCTGTCAAAAAATCGCGGTTCACTGTTTCACAATTAAGTACTTCATATTTTCGTTAATAGTATGCTAGAGAGTTATGTTGAGATACAGCATTATTCATAATTAATATCAATTCTTAACAAACTACTTTATGGATGAGACATTAATCATATGACTTGAATATTAGAAATGCGAGCTTGAATCTCTTTTTTACTGAAAGGTTTTGAACATACACATGATACACGAGTTTGTATTTTGTTGTACCATTTGTAACATCTAAGTAATGTTTCAATATTACTTAACCATAGGACATTAATGTAATTTTTTAAAAGTTCAAAGAAAGAACTTTTACAATTTTCGAATATTTGACAAATCAGCGAACATACAACCTGCACCATTTTTATAAGTGTTCTTTGCTCTGAGAAAAAAATTAAACAAATTGAAAATGGCTGTAGGACTTCAAATGAAGTTCCTGTACCTCCCCAAATCAATCATTCGTTTCGAATTCAAGGAGCCATGTCACCAACAAGATCGAACAGGGAATATCAACTTTGGTAATCATGCACCTTATGAAAAGGGTTGGCAGATTGAACGGATTTCCGCTTTTTGGGCTGAAAAACATTCTCTATCGCGGGTCAAAAATTAATTTTGGGGAATACCACCTAACGGGCGAAAATGCATTAAAACTTGAGCGTTTGTGGGCGGGTTTTCAGCTTAGGACGAAATTTTAAATAAACAACCACAACATTGTTGACAATGAGTTTGATTTTTTAGTTTAATAATTATACATGGTTTTTCATTAATCATTGGTCAATTTCTTCAAATGTACTTTGAGAAGTGAGTAATGTTAGTTTTTAGTCCTCTAGTACAAGTCTCTTTGTCGTGTAATAGAATTAGTATATAATTATGTCACATTGGTCAGCTCTTGGAGTTAATTTTAGAACAGTTAAAATTCGTCTTCTTTTGAAAGTATGGTTGCACTGCCAGTAATTTCCTTAAAAGTATTGCACATGTAAGCATTTTTATGGTAATATTTTTAAGCGCGGGTATTTAAGAGGAACAATGAAAATGAAGATAAGAAAGTGGGGAAATTATTTTGTCCCAAAGTATTCCTCCGTGCTGCTATAACCATAACAATAGTAATAACTAAATTTTAAATATTAAGATATAACTCGTTATTACTAAAAGTATAAGCTTTTACATAAATAGTATAACTAATTACAATGTTCTCAAACAAAAATTAAAAATAATCAAACATTTCAGAAGGTCACTATCTCAAACAAAACTTTCTAATACAATTATTTTAATGTAAATGTCCCGCTTGGAATGTTGATTTTTTATTATTAGGCGGATTTACATCTATCTAACGGCGGACCTTTCTACGAAGCGTCTTGCAACCCTGTTTAAGATTTCGTCACTAGCGTTGTTCACGGTAGGACCGACCCACCTCCCGACAGTCAGATTTTGACGTAAACCAATTTTTAGGTATCCAGAGCTCACAAAATATGGTTTTGAATATTGAACGACACGACGAACTTACGGAATAGAGGAACAAACATTATCCACTTTGTCGGTGTTAGGGACCTACAATATGACTTTCGGTCAGATAAATCACTGTTTTTCGCCACAATGTACTTAATGTTTTCTGTACTATGTACGAAAACGTAAAAATAACTAACAATTAATTCAACAATTATTGTAATATTTTAGAATTTTGGTCCTCGTCTATATTTGACGGAGCAATCATTTGAAAACTATTTTACATTTATTTTATTTCCATCCAACTACAGTAGATACGGTTCTCTCGGGGGGTCAACACAATATGAAAGGGATCTTGCTTGGACAAGATAATTCTTTATTAGGTCCCTTTCGTTTATTTAATATCATAAAGTAAATGTAACACGTGCAAATTTAAAAAACGAGCAAATTCTTTCTGGATATATAAAGCCCTGCATTTCTCTGTCAAATGCAGTATTTTATAACTTAACCTACAACACTTCTAAATAATGTAATAATATTCTCAGGTAGTTTTATCACAATTAGCTATCTTACAACAATACGACAGTACTTTTTAATTTTCCAAACATCCTATAAATTCCAAAGAACGTCAAAATAAACGTGTAATTTTGAAGGAAGCGATATGAACATCAATTCACATTATTAGAGAGCTATTTTTATGAGACTAAAAATAAATAAACATCTTATCATTTTCTTAGTTCTGAGTGCAATGTGTTTCCTCTCTTACAAAAAAATAAACAATATTAACCTTTTTCGGGAAGAAAGTCATGTATTTGTAGTAAATGCTTCGAACAATGGAAGGAAATCTCCAAAGCATAACAAAGCACCGTGTGAAACAGTAGAGAGCGTTTGGTCATTCATGTTTGGTCTGCGGAATAGAGTAAATCCGATCAAGATGATTAATTTGGTCCTTGCAATAGCTTTGCTAAACTGCCTTCACCAGATGGCGAAGCGCTAACTAATTCTCACGTCACGTGCGATTGACATCTACAGGGCCGGTGATGACTATTGGATTAAATCATTCTCCGCAGTAATTCAAGAAATTAAAATGAATATTTACTCTCGGGATCAGAATATTTGCTCATAATAACAAAAACGTTCTTAATATAAATATCACTTTCAATGCTATATTATTCCAGCCACATTTAAACCAAATTACAGAACAAATCGTATTCCGTAAATTCCATTTTCCGTTAATTTGTTTCTAAAGGTTTGATAAAGCAGTGACGCAGAAGCACGAAAAAATGATTTTAAGTGGTAACAACAAAAATTGCATCACTATGCTCAATTGTTTACTTTATAAATTCAATTTTAAAAGATTATTACTTCCGAATAATGTATTCATATGATTATATGTTGCCAAAGGACCGAATGTTTCTAATGTAAAATATCTACGAAATTATTCGCTGACCAATTTTAAGAATGAACAGCAACGTAAATATAATACTGTATTACTAAAATGATTTGTTGGAGTTCTCTTAATAATATTGTAATATATAGCCGTATTGTATAATAAAATTGTTTCACAATAACTACTTAATATTACATTATGTAATTAAATTGGCTTGGCAAAAGGCGCTTTAATAACACAAGGAACATAATTAAAAAATATTAATAGAGTTATACGATTTAAATAACATATCGCACCTTCCAATAACAAAGTTTTACAAATGAATGTTCGAAGATATCAGCAAATGACCACTTCACCTCGCTTTGCGTGATGTCCTACGAAGACCGTCGTATGACTGACACCGAAAGCTCTGCGCAGACAGCCATAAATGCCGTGTTTCATGGTTTGGTGCAGTTCTAGACAGTCACAAACAAGTTTAGTGGTAAATCTCAATTTGACGAGGTTGACGTAACACTGGCCTTCGAGGGATCGTGCGCTTTTGAGGAAACTCAAATTACTGAAGCAAATTGAATCCACGGCATACGAAAAAGGAATCTAAGAGACTGTGACATTGCAAAGGAAAATGTTTTTCACTACTCCGTATTATTATATTTTACACGAGTTTTGGGAGAGGCATTTAATTTTTGTTCACGATGATCGAATATTTTAGTTTGATAGATGAAGAGAAAAATTAGGAAAACTAGGGAAAGTAAACAATTACGCATCAAATAAAATAATGCACCAGACACACCAGAAATATACCATGAATACGTTTGCTATGTAGGCTGCACAGAAGACAATAAAAGAACAGAATAAATAAGAAAGCGTATTACACTAGCAAAGAAGGCGTTTCTAAATAAAACATAAAATACATTTTTTCATAAATACCAACTTAAATTTGAATTCTGGATAGAAATTTCTCAAACGTTATATTTGGAGTGTCCTATTAGTTGGATGTGAAGGACGGACGCTTTTAAAAATGGACAAGAGTCGTTTAGAAGCTTGCAAAATGTGGTTGAGGCAGACAATACTGAAGGTTTCCTGGACTGAAAAAATTTCAAACAATGTAATTTCAGAAAACACGAAAGAGAAGAGATCCCTATTAAAAACCATTTGGAACAGGAAAGCAAAATCGTTTGGACACAGTTTTAGGCATAACGAATTCTTAAATACAATTCCGTAATGTAAAATAGTTGGAAAAAGAGAAAGAGGGAGACCTAAAATAAAAAGTTTGGATGAATTTCAAACCCCATTACAAAGAAAAACAATGCAGATATGAAAAGAACAATGGAGCACAGAATGTCATGGCGGCAGTGACAAGGCACTTTTGGCCTTTAGGATGATGATTGATTAAGATGAAGAGTGAAGATATGGAAGAACGTCTCTTGATTTTTCGATTTAGTTTATTTGAGCGGCATATTTTGAGTGGTGGGATATAGAAACCCACGATGGGAAGAAGGTTTTAGCAAAGAACAGTATGTTCATGGAGAGAAGGCACAGCACAAGACAGTTTTTCCAAAAAAGCTTCCTATCGAGAATAAATTTTCTTAGAAGTAAATGTATCTATATTCAGTTATGTAATTGTACGAGGGGTCCAAATATTTATGAGATTTAGAAAAAGGCAGACTTAACAGTGAAAATTGGACATCTACCATCTGTATAATTCTTCACAGACTGAGAGAGTGGCAGGCATTTTAAAAGTACTTTTTTGGTATCAAGAAGGGGACCTCAAAAACCGAAATTGTTTATTTGAAACTCGGTGGATACTTCAGAAATATTGTTAAAAGTCATATGAATGGCTATATTAGAAATAATTTTCGACAATACAATATGTGTTTTATACTACATTCAGATATTACGTTATGTTATGCAGAAATGTTTTGATGAAATTGTATCTCATTTTCATGGCTCCCTTCCAAAGATCTAAATGAAAACAAAATATGTTCAGAATAATTACTCAGTGTCCAAAGAAGAATAAAACTGAATTAATACAATGAAATAAAATACACACTTAAGCATGTAACGTAATACTAAATATTGCTCTTGCGGGCTCTGCACAGTGCGCTCTTGCGGGCTCTGCACAGTGAGGCGGTAAAATGTGATCGAAATTCAAAAATCAAAATTTGATCAATTCATATTTTCTGATAGTTTGTGAGTACATGGGAGTGTGTAGTATCTAAAACATGCATCTGGTACATCACAGGGTGGATAAAAGAACGTCATAATTTTGTGTTTGTAGTTGTATAAAAATCTATTTGTCATTCTTTGCAAAGTTGTCAAAAATTCAAGAGTTAATGAAGATTTAGTTACTTTCCAAATACGACCAAGCAAACTTTTTTGTTGCATTGCATCGAGCAGCTAAGCATATAGCAGGCAAGCACGGTTTTAGATGAAGATTCGAACCAACTAAGAGTATACAATGCTTTAGCGATCACGCCTAAGTCGACATCTGGCATTCAGGAATGAAAAATCTTGCTTATATGTTTAGTTTAGAATGTCTACGACTACGGAAGTAATACAATTCGGAAGTTAAAGTACGAAATATCACGCATAAGTTAAAAAGTCCTAAGATCCCCAATTGGGAATCATGGCAATTAATGGGTTAAGGGACACAGTGAGATTCACTCATGAGAGACAGAGACTCATGTTTTCCCCCAAATTATTAAAACATTATTACCAGCTATGGTTTAGTATGAGTGGTAATTTTTAAACTCACCAAGACGAGTATATTATGATACTAGCCATGAGATATATCAGTATTGTTGAGTTTTGCCAAACTGAGCTAGCCAAATTTAAAACTCAATAAAAGTATAAATAAGATGGAGTAATAGCATTAGTAGTGAAATATAGTAATAATAGTTAAGAGGGAATAGTGGATATATTCCAGTATGCAACTTCTAAAAAAATATTTTTTCAAAAAACACTCCAATTTTCTTCTGTATATTTTCTCCTAGTATGTATCAATAGATTGTAAAAAATAGTGTTACTCCAATTTACGGCCAATTCTACTACTGACGACTAACCGTATTTTTGAAAATCACAAAAATATTTCAAAACTATAAAATAAACGATAGAGATTTTTTCTCACCCAAAATCGGTTTTGAAAAATCAACACTAAAACTGGTCATGCACAATTTTCTCATAAAACGAGTCATTTTCACGTAAATTTCGGTTGAAAGTAATTCAAATTATAAAAACATTTTCTCAGAAACTGCTATAATTTTATTAACACTTTTTCACGTATAAAACAAAGAACGCTTAAAATAATGGTGTAGATCTCATTTTTGTTTATATCTCTAAATTATAGAAAATTGCATATTGCAAATGTTGGGTAGAGACAACTAGATTTTAACACGTCCCGTCGGGATCCGCACCTTACAAGATGATGTGCCCTTTCAGAAATAACACTCAACTAGAAGCCACCAGGCGCTTGTTTGAGCGTATCGACAGACGAACCCCCTGTTCACCATCACCGAGATAAATGCAGAATTGGTCGCTGATGGCAATTCACAACCGCTTTGAGTTTTTCTAACATTTCCTAGCACCTCACCAGCACAGTCTTTAGTGGCGATAACTTGACGTAAAAGAGAAATCACCACCATTTAATTCTACCAGTCATAAACGCAGTTCTAGCTCACATAGTTGACAGGCATGGTGGGAGAAAATAGTATTATTGTGAACGACACATCTATTCCCGGGATGGTTTCCAGTGACGATATTGATTCGTTCCAAAACTGGTAGGAAATTAAACACTACTCTCGGCCGGTGCTTTTTCTAGACCATCCATGAGTGTTCTTTATCGCACCATTTTTTTCCAAAATGGTACGTCTTCTGTACGCGGTGAATAGATGCAATGAGGCGCGATAGTTGCGCTCTTTGGACTGTTGGGTTTGAAATATTGTTAACTGACTTATATGCATCATTTAGGGTTCTTCTTTTTTCTGGCTTAGGTGATTCAGGGCATCAAGTCACCTCACTGCAGTGCCTCTGAACGGGAGGTTCAAGGGTTCGTTCACCGACAGTAGTAACATGAGGCAGGATTATCGACAGTACCTAGATTGCTAGGTACAATTCAGCCCCTGTAGGGATGAGAATTCTAGCGGTTAGTTGTGGTCGGCACAACGGTATTTTTATGTTTTTCCGATCAAGACCAGGCGAATAGTATAGCAATGCATTAACAAATGGACCGCACGCCAAGTTTCCTTCCTATTCCTTAACCTATCCTCGTCCCTTTACCTACCTACACTTCTACATCCATTACACTTCTACACAAATCAGGAGTCCAGTCGGGATCTTAAAGCTTGTTCCCGTTGGGGCGGTGCCCCGCTAGTAGGGGATACCTGGTTGAGGAAAAACCCCTCAAGCCTACTTTTACTTCGGCGCCAGATCTCACCATCCAGCTGGGGAAGACCATCGTTATCTCCCTAATAAAACGTGCACTACATTTACAGGACTGATGACCATGAGATGATGCGCCTAGAAGTACGTCATAACCTATGTGTGTGTTGGCCTACTTTGTTTTTTTTCTTAGAGTTTGAATCAATTATTCGAAGTGTGTGTTTATGAATTTCGAGAGTTCATGATATTCTACTACTCAAGTACATAGATTGTTATTCGTAGTATCGACTGTGAAAGAATGTATGATATTTATATTTAAAAAACTACAAATAAAATACTATATTTAATATATAATAATAATTCAACAAAAGTTGGCTTCCCAGAAATGTATTTATTTCCCTGTTACATTAGTTGGTTGGATATCCAAATTACCTAATAAAAATGTTGGAATGCCTGCGTCTCGAATTTAAAATAGAAAGCTATTAAATATGCAGAATATTTGTAAATAAATTACTGCATATAAGGCAATTTCAAGTACTTTTTTCTTTTCAGTGATGGAGAAAGTCAAAAAGTAAAATTTGTAAAAAAGAAATTAAGTATATATGATCTCCAAAATTAATACGTCTAGTGTATGCATGTACTTTCATTATTAATGAGCACTGTTTCATCCCGTCGTCCCATGTCTGCATCAGATGGAATGCCGCCCCATCCATTAGTATTCCCAGTTATATTACGCTTGTGACACCTGATCCCAACTAAACGCAGGTGTGCAATAGTATGCTAATGGCACAACCTAATAATATGAAACGAAATTATTTAACATACTTTGACATTTAGTGTGAAATTTCTGCGTATTTTATAAACTTTTATAAATTGAATCAATTCGATTCCATTCATGCATTTTCTGTTTATGCATTTATTTTAAATGTACATTTCAATACATTACGTTACATAATAGAAATAAAAGAGTATTCTATTTGAAATATTTCATTATTTTCGTCAAAGAAGAGTAAACTTGTATTGGACGTACGGGGACTAACATAATCTGTGCACATTTTCTTGTGTTCCCGACCTTTTTACTGTACATAGTTGAAATTTACAATAAAGTACCAACAAAACTGGGTTAGCGAGATTTGCAAACTAGACGTTTTTGTTCCAGAGTAACAGAAAACGTATTTGCATATATAAACTAATTGCAGATTTATTTTTGTAGTTTTGCTAACTCAATAGCAGCTCACACCCTTTCTCTTCTTCAACCACAACGAGAGGTCAAAAGCAAAAAAAAGGTCTCAAATGAATGTGCATAATGAAGATACATTCATGACCAGAAGCAAAAACAAGGGCTATCTTAGCAACTGCTCAATATATCAAAGGGAACTGGGTGCAAAAACTGATCGAGATGGGGATCCAAAAGTCTAAAGTACAATGCTTCATACTAGCATAATTATTCTTTTTAGAAATATACAGTACATCAGGTTATCTAACGCATTATACACCATTGTTAAAAGAAAAATGAATTTCCTTTTTTATGCTCTGTATGGTCTCCAATTGTTTAGAGACTACACTATTCGTACGAGAGAAAGAGAATAGATCATCAGATGAAATTCTAGAGGACACCACATTCAATTGGAAAAGATTTGGAAATATAAGTAAATAATGTTCTTTCATGACAGTTCGGTATTTCAAATCTTTGCTGCACTGATGTTTAAGACAATAAATTATCCCATCTACGATATTTTCACGAAACCTTGGTTTATGTCTGATTTAACCAATTGGGAAAGAGGCGAAGTGGATTGGGAGAGGATAAGAACATGGTAGTGGGACAACGAAAAATAGTACACAAAAAGAAACAAGGCCCAGACAGAGAACGTCTTATATGCTTTATGTGCTTCATGCTTTACGAATCGATACTCCATTCTTCAAAAGCGAACACCACAAGTTTACGAGTAATGATAAACAATCAATAAAAAAATATTTTATACTCAGAGACTACAAACATGAAATTACTTCTCCTTCCTTTTCATCTTTATCTTAGACTTCTATGGTAAAAAACTCTGCAGTATTGTCTCTTTCTCCCTCCAGTAGCCAAATCCAATATAATGTTCTCTCGGTCTGTGAATCTCTCATCCGGACGCAGAACGTATTGCAATAAGAACGAGCGAAACGAAAACTCCGGATAAAATCAATTTAGCCAAAATTAAAAATAAAAATGTGTAAAGAAACATCTTTTGAATTAGTTTCTTTATACGTACTTGACAAAGGTCTGTACGTCGTATAACCAACACCTAATTCACCTGTTCACGTACTTCGTCTTGTTGAAAATTCATTTTCAATTATCTTTTATAGATATTTAGATTTTTATTTGAATCAGTAAGTGAAAAAAATCCAGCTACCTCCTTTCGAGCTACCACTAGCCAACGGTAGTGCCACGCCGATCTCGCCATACAGCTGGGGAGACCACCACCTCCCCCCGGAGAAAAGAACTTGCACTATACTTGCGGGAATAATGACCCTATTAGTTGGCGTGCCCGGAATCACTAACAATCAGTCAATCAATCAATCAATCAATAGAAACCAAGAGCCTTCAAGCTGAGATGAATAAAGACACAACGACATGAATGATCACGGCTGTCCATGCCGCTTTGCCGGCCTTTTAATTTTAAATAATAAATCACATCGCCGGTTCGGTGATCGAGACCGTTAAGGCATTAGTGCTGTAGCGATCTTGGTTCGAAGAAGCGTGGGTTCGAGTACCGCCTTTGACATGATTGTATTTTTACTTGTCCTTTCACCCCCTACCATCAACATGTGTTATCTTCACAGTTACCATACCGTTAAATGCAATAGCAGTTGCTAATGACCTAAATGTTAATGCGGCCTTAAATGACAAAAAAATCACATCACATCCGTTTCATTATGTGACTTCTCTTTCTTTATCTTAACAATAGTCAGAAAGCCACTTCACAATAGTTCGTGTTTACTCTCAGCATTCGATCTTTCTGCATGCATCTGCTAAGTGCACAAACCACTAACCTTGTATACTAACTTCACGTACCGCAACAACGCATAAGCGCATCATTATATCCCTTCTGAACAACAGATATCGTGACTAAACACCCAGATCAGTAATTTGACAATGAACTGCTGCTATTTAGCAATGTTAACACACAATTAGACACCATTAACTTTACTTTCTGCCAAACGTGTAGCATGTCGAAATTCGAGTAGAGTTTAAAATGAGGAAGCTAATTCAGTGAATGTAAAGAAGTGAGGGTTAGATTAATTACTGGGATTTTTCCACAAGACGCAATTAATCTGGGCGCCACTTACGTTAATTGTATGTAATCTGAGAGGGTTATAAATTACTACAATAATCTACAGATTATCTCAAGTTGAGGAAAAATTACCGAGTTTTATCAGCTTTTCCTTCACATAAATTTATGTCAACAAATCTGTTTTGTGGATTCACGGCAGTGAATAAAACAACGAACGCAAAAATTACATAAAATATCATTGATTAGCTCTTCTAATATTAGTATCAAAGCTCTCTGACGAAACGTTAATTTAAATGTGTATTAGATTGTTGTTTCCTTAAGCAAGCCTTGATGTACAGAAACCCTCCTTCCCAATTCTGTTATTCCTAATCCAAGCATAAGGTCGTCACGAGAAAATCACATATTCCGATTCAGGATTTCTATAATTTTTACTTTTCTAATTACCTGAATTCTATAGACATTTAAGCGGGTAACGCTTACATTGTGCTTGTGAACAGTGTCATATCTAAAAGCATTTTGTAGCCTCATTTCTCAATTGCTTTATTTCCATGCAAGAACCTCCAAGAGCTGTAAATTTCAGCGCAGCCTTATCGGCGTGTGCCCTCTAGAGCGTATACAGCGTTCGTACATGTATTATATTGTCCATTCGCGTTCGTAAAATAACTCGTACAACTTTTCAACGACATTTATGGTGATTATACACTCTCTCATGCACCATTCAATTAATAAACAAACATTGCAATAGCAAAATCAGTACAGAAGCATAAAAAATAAAAACGTAAAAATCTGCAAACCAGCAATAACTTGAAATAACCTTATCTATTGTACAATATTTATTTCCGTTCAACTCACGTGCATATTTTCAGTTTACAATATTATATTTTACAATATTTCTTGAAATAATACGACAACAATTATATGAAATAACAGATTTAACGGAAAACTTAAAATGGTTAAAACAAAAATCAAGATTAAAAAAATATAACGTTTAATCAAGTTGTAATGCAGAAAAATAACGACAATCTTGCGATATGGGAATTGTTCAATATTCATTTCCATATGTTAAACTTGCTTTAATTCTGTCTTTAGTATATGATTTATTGCATTGAATTGAATTGAATTTGCCTTATTTTACGTGGCGAGACTCGGGCCATCAGCAACTTTCAGCAACTAGGAGAGAAAGGAGGTATTTCTTGGGCGAGAAACAGGCGATTTGAATTTAGCTCAGAGGCGTCATTTAGGCTTGAGGATCTTTTACATGCAAGTAAATCTACGAACATGTATTGCATGACATTAATTTAACAAGAATATAAATTTAAAACGTAACGCCATTCTCCCGGAAAACCTAACACACTTCCAATCTGTACCCGCAAGCAAATCCGTTGCCTTTTCACCCGGTTGACGTTGGTGCCTGCCCTTGAAATGAAATGTTCTTGAAGTGATATTGCTTGTTCAAACGACATAATTATTTTGTCGACGCGGAAGCAGCCCGTGAACCTAAAGGAGTGAGATTATACTTCGTAGGTCTGATGTAGCAGTAAAGCGGATGAAAATGCACCCAGATATTTAATTGCAGAGTTTTTAAAGAAAGTTCTATGCATGACACGGACATCTCATAAATTTAGAAAAGGGAGACTGAACCTCTTTCTGATACTTATCGGAAATTTTAATTCTGAGAAATAGGTAAATACTTTCTTTCATCTAAACGTCCTATAGGAAATATGTAAATACTTCCTGTCATATACCCAACATCAAGAATAGGAAAATGATTGCAAATCCTGGGAATACTTCGGTAAAAAAAGCTTCAAGGCTCTTGGTCATTATTTCACAACGCTGGGCACTACCATCGACATTTCAACTATAACACTCAATACTAACATCAGAATTAAAATGTACAAAATAATAATAGCAACAACAACAACAACAACAACAATAATAATAATAATAATAATAATAATAATAATAATAATAATAATCTAACCAAACTTAAATAAAAAAGAACTATATTTTATTTCTTGAATAACTAGAACTTTAGTTCCATTTTCATCATACGCTGATGTGTAAACTTGAAAACTATTCAAAAACCTTTAAAAACAATTTTGAATTGTTTTGAAAACTCGAGACCCAATGCTAGACAATACATTTGTAAATCTTGAAACAATTCCGCACTCTGACCAGCTGAACAAGAAGACAACGGTCCACCAAAGAGGAATTTTAGATTAATAAAGTGTACCGAATAAGCTATTACTTCATTTGAAGTAACTTTTACCCCATTAGCTTGATATTATGTTGGGTTTCTTAAAACAACAAATGAAAGCGGTGGTTAAAGACAGTTTTAGAATAAACGCTTGAAGTATTCAACATTATGCGAACGTGAAACTTGTTTTTCAATGCTAAGATAGCATGGAAGATGAAGTGCGTTTGCTGACGTTTCCAACTTTTCTTGAGAATGTTAGAGAGGCCGACAATAATATTCTTGCTAAAACTTTGGTGTTTTCTTTTCTAGAAAGTAAACATCGGTGTCAAACTGCAACCTTTAAACTGAAACTTAAATATTTCCCTTTGAATATTCATTTACAATGATGGATCTCAAGACTAATATACAGATGGTGGAGACGTATAATATTTAATTATATTATATTTGTAAATCGTTGAAAATATTTATAATGCTATTGAACTAACTTTTAAATAAAAATATGTGTAAAATGTAATATTAGAATACAGAAAGGGAGAAAGTTTAAGCGGGTTCAGTACAAATGTGTAAAGTTGAAAAGATTGTTTATGAATTTTCGTTAATCCTGCCTCATCCTCTCTCAAGCACTCTCAATCAAACTCCAATAAAACATTTATTGTTAAAATAATTAATACCACTTCAAAATCATACTTACAATCTGCATGGGGATCGAAAGGTTAACTACTCTCCACATTATTAAATATTTATAATAATGATATTCATTTCAACGATGTTTCTAAATCTGCATCATTCCCTGATGATTATGCTATATTTTCTACTAATTCTTATAGCAAAATATCTAAAATAATTTTAACGATTACATAAGTTGGACAATAAATTAGAGAGTAAAAATGTAATTCTGATAAATATGTATCAAATATGTTCTCCTTATGTAGACCACAAAATCCAACTAGTATGTTTGCAATTCAACAATTCTGGTAACGAATATACTGGAATATCACGAGCCACCTTACCAATAAAGAATATTGGAATTTTATTTCAAGAACGGTTAATCTGGAAACCACATATTAAGCAGTAGCAAACAAAACTAATGATACAAATTTCCAAATTTCCCGTATTAAAAATGCACTCTTTAATAAAATTTGAACGTCGACTGTTGCTAAACAAGTCAAGTGCCCATCCCACCGTAACATACGGATGCGAATGTAAAGAGTCGTTACACTATCAACCAAGACAAAGTAATCCAAATTAAATTTTTAAGAACTACTTTTAATTATCTCTCGATCATTGCCAGTAATGATAAATTCATAGAAAATTAAAATTTACTAAACTAGTATAAACTATAGATTAATCAACTAGTAATCTTTTTAACACCGTACATACAAATCCAAGTATTACCACCCAAGTATTACCTCTTGTTATTCAATATTGAAAAATGATTCAGTATATCCACTTATAGAATCGATATTTCTCAAAGATAAATTCAAACTCCCTTAAACCATAACACCTTCCGCTCCTCAACACCACTACTTCCGTTCCAATTTCCAATTTAAAATTTAAAATAAAATAATTTAAGTTTCCAATTTAAAATAAAATAAATGCAATTAAAAACAACAACTAGAGCAACAAACTCGGTGTTCTCCGCTCCGTCAGCCACAATAGATTCCAGGCGCTTAAAATTCTAAGGTCACTGGCCCTGTGGTGAAGTTCAGGTTACACCCTGGAAAATGTGGTTTTGCTTCCACTTCTAAACGTGAGATCCGACGCCCACATGTTGGCTCGCGATGATTTCCTTTCCCATTGGTCTATGTGAGGGGGGAACCCCTCAGGAAAGACAAATGTTCATTTTCCCACGTGTGGTAGTGCAGTGCATGTAAGTGTAAATGTGTGTAAGGGAAGGGAGGGGGAAGAGGATGAGGAAAGAAACTGCAAGTGCAATTTGTTACCGTTTTTTACAGTGCTCTGATATTCACTTGCTATTGATCGGGGAAACTTTGCAAAAGGGCAGTATAGCTCTGAAGAAGGCCACAGCAAGATGGCCGAAACGTCAGTACAATTGACCGAGACGCGGCTCATCCCGGATAGCCAAGAATGCTTTGCAAAACTGCTTGCTGGTCAGGACAGTTAACCATTACAATTCTTCTCTACTTCCCACTTGAATTCTACTCGCGAGTATCCCTTAAGGGAACTTTTAAAGCTTTAAAAGGAGAAAGGGATTATACTTTTAAATAAAAGTACGGAATAATGAATTCCGAAAAATAAAATGAACATGAAAGGTCGGGTCGGCGATGTAGAGCAACGTACAAGATCACATAAAAGTCAAATCGTCAAGACAACTTTACGTTATATTCACAAAAAATATCTTGAGTACACGTATGTTAAAAAAATACAATTTCTAGTCATTACCATCCAAAACCCAAAACTACTTTTTACAAAAGTAAGGAACATTATCTTTACACTATTTACAATATAAGAAAATGTATACTCTTTTGAAATATTTAAGATCTCTTGTTTCAATGCTCCATCTACAGGTTTCTATTTAAATTTCCTCCAATTAAACATATGAACTTCATGAAACAAGAAAATCAATTTAAGAAATTTAATCTAAGAAATAACGTAATCGTTTCTTTCAATTTTCACTCTCTTTCCTACTTTAATTGTACGGTCTGGTACAGTTTCCTACGGTATAAACGGTATAAATATTATTCTTTCTACAATCTTTAATACACGCGCATTGCACTATTACAGAACACGGTTAAAACAGTTTACTCAAAAAACATATCTTTCGTGTTAAAATTCAATTATATTCTAATATTTACCAAAATAAGTACAAATTAATGATAATATTTGTGTTAATGATTTAATATTTAATGTTTTATTTAAAATAGGGATAACTAGAACGTGTACTTTTAACTTAAGTGTATATACTCTAGATTTCTGGAACTTCTAACCGTTTTCTTTCTGTATAACCAAATTATAAACCACGGACACCCTGACCTTGCAAAGTATCGCAAAACCCTTACTGCTGCCCCGAAAGCCGACCTTCTCGGCTTCCGAAACTTTCCTCAATACAGAATATATAATAACTCGTTTGGTTGGTTACATACAGTATTGATGAAGCTGGCTACTTCTAAATCGTACACCACCTTCGATGATGGTCTGTTCCGTGTCTGCACTTATCTGCCTGAGCGTTCTTTATGAAGTAGTGGCCGCTCCTCTAGTCGGCCTTGTCACAAATTCTTCTACCAATTCAGGTTTCGCCCAATTATGAAACATTGGTAATGGGCTGGTGTCTCTCCAAACGAAAGCTGTAATATTAATTACTTCGTTATAAGAAATTGATAACGGATTCTCTTACGAAAACATATTTACCTCCCCGTTTCCTTATTGTTCATTAATAAATTTATATTTTGTAATGCATTTATCACATTTTATATGAATATATAATTTATTTAAATTATATGACAAATTTATTTTCCAGTTTACCTCTTATAGAGCGACAGTTTCAATTTTCCAATGTTTTTCCACTAGCTTACGTTCACCGATATGCAAGAGCTTCTGTTCTCGGCTACGTCTCCATCAGAATAAGGCCTTCTGACTCCCGTACTGGATATTCGTCGCCGCAGTCGAATAAAATCCGATCGATTCTTATTTCGCTGACTTTTGCGCGCCATCTGTTGATCCATTCTCCAACTTCTTTGGAGTTTTCTGTTTGGCGAGAAACGCTGTACGGTTACACTAGATCAGGGCTGTCCAACTCAAAAGGGATTATATCAAATTCTAGTAGTTTGAATGATTATTATGGCCAGAAATCGCTTAAAAACAGTATTCGAGATAAACATTTTCTAGTTATTCGCCCTTGGTCTATTATGAAATAAATACTAGCTGGATTTTGCGATATCTGATTCCTAAAATAGCCCAATATTTGTATTTTAAACATACAAAAGGCAAATGTTGCGCTATTTTCAAAAAAGAGGGCCACTTATCAAATTCTAGCCAAGCCACGGCCCGCTCTATAATTTAAGATGGTTTTTAATATAAACTACTGAAATTATACTGAAACCAATATATTTTAAACGACTTTTATTTAACATGCTTAATGATTAATGTATATACGGCGAGAAAATTAATATAACATCAAATACAAATACAATGTGCAACTGTTCAGTGAAGATTGAAGGCGTTTAGCTTCATTAACCAACAAATTTCTGTCCAGTTTCAGGTCCGTTGTAGCAAGTCTTATTAAGTGAATAAGTGTAGAAGAATGAACTAGGCAACTTCTATTTTTTTAATAAAATTCATAGTTGATAAAACACTTTCACAAATGTAAGTTATTCCAAACAATCTATAGTCAATCAGCTATCTCTACAATATAACATTTCAGTAGACAATAAATGGGAGGGAGTTGTTTGAGAGAGCACTTAATTTTAAAAAAATAATATAAATTTACAAACATCCACTTAACTTTTGCCGATGAATAAAATCATTGTTTTCCTTTTGTCTAGGCTATCCGGCACGAGTCACATCACTGGTGGCTAACGTTTCGGCCATCATATTGTGGCCTTCTTCAGAACGTACTGGTGAAGCCTGCATATGCAATCATTGTTTTTCTTTCATATATTGGACAAACTGAATAAATATTAATACGTCCTAAAAGATAATTTGAGATGTAGCTTAAATTTCAGTAATATATTTTTACATAAAACATTTACAACAAAAAATAATCATTATTTGCGTACTACTGTTTTCTTGTCTTATTCACGGGATTATTTACGATTCAAATTTCATACAAAAAATTCGTATATTCGTATGTTCGTATGTTGTTAGTTATCTTTCTTGCAACTTATGCACCTTATACTTAAAATGTAAATATTGGGCTATTTTTGGTATCAAATATCGCGGTAATTCTGTTAGTATTAATTTCAGAATAGACAAGGACGAATAATGACAAGGACGATGAATGACTTTTGTCTGGAATACTAGTTTTCAGCAATTTATGGAACTATCAGAAAGTTTTTTATTCCTGAACGTTGATCGTACCTATTTGGCTTGTGTCACAGGAAATAGAGTACATCGCAAGAGCTCTGATATGCGACACACGGGCCTGATCTGCTTGTCTACGAGAGTCTAACGTAGGAGGGCGCTCGGGCGATTTGCGAACCAAAAATATCTGCGAGGAAAAAGAAAAACTGGATTGACCTACAGCCTGTATTCATGTGACAAGTTATGGATTTTATAGATATAAAATTCGGAAAAAGTAGTGAAAATTACACGGGTATACAAAATTCTCAAACAAAACTGTGCATGGAATATTAAGACCTTCTTCTTAGGGTTTTTTCCAGCCGACAGCCGGTTACCCTTTAAACCCCGATGGGAGGTATATTTGACCATACACTAGACATTTACACACTTTGCGGGCTCCTGTAATCTGTGGTCAGCAGAACAGGCGAGGTCTTACGCGACAATATATACACGAGAGAAAAGGGACAAACATGCCTAAGGCGGGACCCGAACCCGTGACCTTTCAAACCGAGGCCTTGAGTCAGCACACACTATAGCCACCTCGGCAATTCCGGCCGGCATAGTAAGACCTCGGGATACAAATTCTCTGAAGTGACCCCTCCCGGGTAAAGAAACTACTCTGGTATTTGCCTGGCATTATATCGCAGAAACCACGGACTACCGCTTAAAGCAGCCAGCTGCTGGAATTCTCCTGCGTCCGAATCCGACCTAGATCTCAAGCCGGAATCGAAAATCCACCGCCGGGTCCCCGACTCTAGGACCTCCCGCCGTGGCAGCGCCGGATCGAAGAGAGCGCGTCCACAGACAACGTAGCTGCGGGGCGCCGCTGCCGCAACTGCCCCCAGCGCTGGCTCCCGCGGCGGGGCGCAACAGGTGGCGCCACCGCCAGGCCGGCTACACTCCGACCGGCGCATGCGCGGCTCTGCTCCAGCAAGGCCTGCTCCTCTTTAAGCAGCTACGGCCTCCTCTTAGCATTAGACCCGCTCAAATAATTCACGTGTGTAAATGATGGATTGATTATATCGAGATTCCGGGTGCATCATTTCTGAGGACATTTGTTCCGTAAGTGTAGTTCGTGATTTTATAGATAGATAGGTAGATAGATAGATAGATAGATAGATAGATAGATTATTTCTGCAGGTAGGTATACAACCTGGTAGCAGAACACTATAACTTACATATTAAAACTAAGAATAGCAATACACTGTGTTTTTAAAGCATATTAAGACAATAATAACAATACTATAACAATAATAACAATAACAGCATTACCTCTACACTTTATGACTGTCCTGCATGGAATTTGTAACTAATAAATACACTTCTCTTCACTTCAGTACACTTGCACTTCACGTCTCTCTCTACTTCTCTATTGCACTACACTTCACAACACGTCACGACAATCCAATTCAACTACTACTTTAAATATAATTGTATATTTAATAAACCAATTTCATAGTGATTATCACAATACTAATAGTAAAAAATAACAACTATGATAAAATTATAACTAAAATAATAACTATTTTAATAATCCTAACTTACTAACTAATACATTTTACAAATGTCCTTAGTTAATCTACTTATCACTATACTCTACACTCTTATCACGAAAGGTTGCTAGCTGGACGGTGAGATCCGGCCTACACGCTGGCTTGCGGGGTTTTCCCGACCAAGTATTTCCCCAGCGAGCCGATCAATGCACTAAACTTCCATCTGGACTGATAGTACAGTTCATGAAGTGTGTAAGGAGTAAGGGTGGGACAAGGACGAGAAAGAAAAGATGGCATGCGGCATGTTTTGTTAGGTACTGCTTCAGCATCCCCTTGGTGTTGGTAGGGCAACTCTCGGAAAACAATCGATCAGGGCAGCGTTAAAATTCTCCTCCAGACTGCGGCTGAATTCAGTGAAGCTCTGTATCGAGAATCCTGCTATCGCCGGGACTTGAACCTACTATCTTCTAGACAGAAGCACCGCAGGGACGTAGTTCATGCCCTGAGACACCTGAGAAGATAAGTTAATTATGGCGTACATTATAGTTATTTACGTCATTAGGCTGATTAACAGCAAATAACGGAGACAGTAGAAGTTCATGAAGCAATGTGATAGCCGAAGTGTTGAACCAATTTAGCCGTATATTTGTATTATCTATACCATCTATTGTAAGAAAAATATGAACAAGAAATACCTTATGCAAAATACGTTTAGTATTGATGATTTGTATAAACCAAATCTTCTTGTTAAGATATCATAAATAAACTTTGTTTATGTATTAGAATGTTACTATGTTCAAATTGTTTAGTGATGTAATTAATGACCAAGAAATTGAAAAGCGACCTAAAATAAATAAAAAATAAATGCCTTATCTTGAAATAAGTGTACTCACACACCATTTATTGCTCCAACTAATTTGTTTCGATTGTTTTGTCGGAGGGCACACTGTTAATTCTTCACGACGCCGGCCAGTTAAAATGGCTTTGCTCCATTGGTTGTATTATGCAGATATAACAATCCAGAATTACGAAAGAAATACTCATTACCTCACTATTCGAGAACATTACGATAGTTCGGTATTACCACGAGTTGGACATTCATTACTAGAACAGACACAACATATTTACTTATAGGGAACATAGTAGCTATTAACAGGACAAGAAATGTTTTTAGTATTATTACTGCAGAGGCCAAAAGCAAAAAATCGAGACGGAGCGTAGTGGAGCCGAGATTTTTAATTTGAACCGGGCAGTAATAACAATGTAACATTTTGTGGTATGTTCAGCATTTTATCGGTCACTATAAAATCTCATGAATTATGACAAAATTTACGACTTCACGAATTTACTGCGATAGTACACACACGAATTCCGTTGCTGCGATACGTTAGTACGGTATTGTAGGGAGTTGCTTGCGATATATCAATACAAGCAATATTCGTATACCGTGATTCGAGAAAGATGGACGCAAATAATTCTCCAGGACCTAAAAATTCCTAAAGAAACGACGTTCAGTGAGGAAGTTGGCGCGTCGGCTTCCAAGGACGACACCAAATCATCAGTAAAAATGATTCTCGAAGTAGAGTTTTATTTGATAGATTGCTAGAAAAATGAAGTTGATATGCATTTTTATAATTGTACTATTAATAATATTAGAATTAACAATAATTATTCCCAAAACCAATGTGAATTTCTTTTATTCTGAATTGTTTGAATCTGATTTGTTTTGTACATCGTAATGCTTTGTTCTTACATTACATTGCAAAAAATAGGTTGTTTACGTTGTTGTTTAATGTTACTTATGTTGCAAAGTATGTTAAAATTCGTTACTAAAGATATTATATTTCTTAACATACAGGTAGGCTGAAGTGCACTTAAAAAAACCTGTAGGGTTGGATGTTCACGGGCTTAAATATGCGTATGACCGATAAACAACTTTTATATGTTGAATCGTATTAAAATTCAAAATATTTCTGAAGACAATTTAAAAATCTATGACAAGAAAAATAGAGTACTTAAAAATTAATAATGTCAATAACTGTGTTATTGTTCTCTAGATGCGTTAAGGAGACATCTCGTGTTTTACTTTAAACAACTAATAAATATTCGGATATATTATGATCATTCTCCTTGAAATATCCAATATTTGGCTCAGTAGAAAGGAAATTGTTCTAGCAATTGATTGTGATGGGCGACTACTAAAACGGAAAGATAGCTAGAGAACATGAACAATTTTGAATGTTTGTCAGATACGTGAAAAAAATATTCATGGTTGATTCAATACTTTACACTTCACTAACATTAACAATGAATAGTATTAGACGACTGTAATACCTGGATGAAACTATTAGTGCTAAACATCACATACTTTCTCACATTATTCGAAACAGATGTAATATAGAAGTCTTATTGGCTTCTTAGCTGTAAGTTGAAAAATCCAAAATCAGCAAATTCAAACCAAGTGGCTCAATTGCATGCCTGCATTTCTTTCGATTGTCAGGATCAGCAGTCATTTCTTCTTTTCCAAATGAAACAAACGTGAATAAAGTTAACTGTTACAATATTTGCAGCACATAATACAGAAAAACAAGAATAATTTCACACAAGCCTACTTTGGTAACATTGAAGTGAACTTTCAATTTTTGAGTAGCATAATCAGCTATTAATACTTCTTAATATAAAGTGAGCTTGTTAGTTCTATGTTAAATTTATTTCGTTTCTTCAATGTACTTCCGTTTATAGGCATTTTATCTGAACAATACAATCATCACGACCGACCACAAAGAGATGAATTCAAAGGATTTTGAAACTGGTGTGCTGATATTTTCCGAACTGGCAAAGTCTGGAATGAAACGCGCAAAATTCGAATTTACAATTCCGATTCTTTTTTCGAATTCCAAATTTTTCAAAATACGCAAAGAGCGTCGAAAACAGAACCACTATCTTTAGTTATTTACTACACACCAGAAAGACAAATAAAGAAAAAAATAGAGCCGTTATTATGAAAATAATTGTATAAAATTTAAAATTGGTAATGTTGACCGCAAAATTATGCAAAGAATATTAATATTTCCTAAAATTGAACATGACATTATTTGATGAATACATTTGATGAATACAATTATGATGAATCATAATTGTAGTTGTAGAAAAGACGCCGGTAAATTGAATTTTTGCAATTTTTCAAAAATTAGGGATTTTAATGAAAATGAGCGTCCCTTACGCTAGCCGAGGTAAAATTTAATTAAAAATTGTGCTGCCATTTTTTTGAAAATTTTCCAGGAGCTTCATGTAAAGTACCTGCAAATTAAAATAGGTCTTTGAAAGTCAAGGGACCGCTACATTAGCCAGATCGATGGGGGAATATATATTTTGGTGAAAGTAGGTTTTACCGACAGACCGTTGTTTACCGACAGACAGACTGACGGTCGGACAGACACGTTTTACCGTTAACCGATGTTTTGGTATCACGGTCCCACAAAATATGCATTCTGACCAACCAAAATGATAGATGAATTAATTTATTTTATGAAGGAAGAAGATTCATTCGCTTTTTTGTTACCAGGGCCCAGGAATAAGAGTTTTTGTGTCGAAAATTAATTGTTTTTTCTCCGTAGCATTGCAATACATTCTCTTTACTACATAAGCAAATGAGGAAGTATCAAGCTATATAATGCATATTTCAATACTCTCAGAAAACATACAAAATATTTACGATCTTATCAGGGCAACGCCGTTGCAGCTCTCCGTTAGCTTGGACCGGGGCTTGAAGCGAGATCAAGACGAGAGTCATTTGTCGACGGACGCACTGGCATCGACTTTTGGCCTGAACGTACTATCTACAAACTTTTGGTACTGCCATGCGCTCTACCAGCGGTGGCGCGAACAATATTTGCAAACCGCGAAATTTGAAATGAGCAAGTAGGAATAGATGGCTAATATCACCGTAGAGAAGAACATTGAGTACTAGGGATGATATAATATTCACATGTACATATCTAGAGCAAGATCTCATTACAAAAATGTCTGGTTTCGTTGCCGGCGAAATTTTCACTCGAACAATTTTTGATTTTACTTGCAAACGTTATTGTAGTTACATATCAAGGTTTCTTATGAGATTAGTAAATCTTGCATAGATATTTTTGTTAAACGTTTACCTACTTCTGTCAGTAATTGCTTGCGTTTGCTTCACAAATTTTCTTTTCTGCTTGATTCGACGAAAACTCATAATAGACGTAAAAACTGGTAATAACAAATAAAATACGTTTTTCTCGTTTTGATAATTATTATTCATCATAACGTTTATCATGGGAAATACTTTTTGTTTAATGTTTCTTCTGAATGTCAATCCATTTTAGAAGACCCCAACTTACCAAGTGATATTGCTCGTACCAACTTTTTACAGACCTGCTTTACAGAATGCTGTCCATTGAGGGAAACGTGACTGACGAATTACTTCAATTTTCTGACAATTTTTTTTTTCACAGGTAATAGGGGGATTTTTTCTGGGAATTTCCAAAGCACGACTGGTATTTAATAGGACTATTCCAGGAGTAAAATTATGTCCAACAGAGTTTCAAAATACGCCAAATATTGAAAATAACTGAAAGCTATGTTAAAATCACATGTGGCACACCGAGTGATATAGAATATTGCCATCTAAGATAGATGAGTCACAGTTTATGATTGGCCAGTAGGAAGACGCAGTAAGAAAAATCGGATAGAAAAATTGATAAACGTTTTGAGATACACCGCCCTCATGGGGGCTTTTTGTATGTACAGTTTAACACTATTGTCACTTACTAGTACACAAGATGCAAACACGAATGTGTTAAATATCAAGATTTTAGCAGGCAGATTCCCACATATTTTTCGAAAAAATATTGATAATTGATTGTAGAAAAGTCGGTCACCACCTGCCCTACGAAAACTACTCTGGGGTATTTTTGCGTTTAACTTTCAAAGAATGAAAAAGAAGGTTTTAAAGACACAAGTTGAAGGTAAACAGATGTCCAACGTTGAATATATAACATTTTCATTCATTATAATATAATTTTTATAGACTGCACGTACTAAATAAATATCTTTCATAAAGATCAATTCAATAATAGTGTATTTTGTAAGCATTTAAATTGTCTAATAAATGTGATACAGTTAAATCAATTTGTTTGAATAATTTCTGAAGACATTGAAATCTAAGTGATAAGGAACTTAGTAATTGCAATTAATTTGTTCGTAACTGTCCAAAATGTAGGGTGTTGGAGTATGTAAATATTATAATCTTGATAGTGAATCATTTATTCTGATTCACATCGGTCACTATTTTATGAGATCGCTATTGCGAATTCTGCATGTTTAGTGTGATCTAAACATCCATTTATTTCGTTACCATCTTATATTAATATGAGAGTTGTTTCTAAAACTACTTCATGCGTTTGTTAATTGTTTGGGAATATGCGATTGAAATTACCTAAATGAATGAAAACATCAGAATAAACAAAAAGGTATTTTACAGTGTTTTGAGTACTCTTTATTTATAGTAATCTCAACATCAATATGGTTTACAATACATAACTCATGGTTAGCAGGCAGGGCTATGCGGGTATGGTCACAAGACGTGATCTGTGGGCAAGGCAGGGTTTAGAATATGTCCATTTGTAAGAAAATACAAATACGAGTAAGCTCTGAACACTGGTACACAAATTATGGGCTGATTTCTACAAGAGGGGCAGATCCCCTAAACACGACTTTACCTGTCCTACCAGCACATGGCCTTCCAATTACATATGATTTCACAGAATGCTTCTCTTAGTACCTTCATAGACAATGTCCGTCTGCCTCTTCAAATCAATAGTGTCACATTAGCTCTCTATCTAGCGTGATCGCATTTGTGGAATGCTGTGTTAAGAATCATTACTTCATTTACAAAATCCACAATACTTAACCCGATAAGTGATCGGGAGTAATTTGAAGCTAGGAAACATGGCAACACAATGAACATTACATCTTATTACTGCTCCTTAACAGGTTTTTATTAACAGGTAACACGAAAAACTAACAGAAATTGTGAGAATGAAACTGAGAAAATTGTCTCTATGTCCGGCTAATGCCGACATACGGGGACACAGTTATCCCTGTTCCATAATATTGTCAGTAGCAGCCACTGCGACATCTGCGACTGAGCTTCAAGGAATAATACAACTCAGCGGAGGTACCTTCTGGTCCCTATATCTGATAGTAGAAGATTATATTAACTACAAACGAAACAATATCAATTTAATGTGTCGAATATTTACATTTTGGTTCAAGTGCTGAGTAAAAATGAAACATTCAATCCTTTTTTTGGAAATGAATGCTTCCTATTTTTAGTGGTATCTTATTCTGACCATACATAATAATAGAACCGTTTACTCAAACAACAAACAGACGAGATCGGAGCCTTCAATGAGACTAACATGAACTAGGAATACGAGTACAGTCGCCACTCTCACAAACATTAATTAGTATAGAGATTACAGAATATCAAACTCTTCTCTTCGTACCATGAATGTTTCTGCTCTTATTTACATAACTAAATAGGACATTTGCCTTCACTACAATACATGCATTTCTCATGATTTCGCCGAATATGTTTCTTTTGTTGTCTGAGTAATGGATTCTTTTTATAAGATTGCAAATTCTTTGGTTTTACTTATATACACGAACACCAGTGGACTGTTCCATTCACCCAAGTTCAGGGTGAGGTAGATCCAATGGTGAACCTCCAGAGACGAATCTTTTACTACGGCACATCCACCGAGTCGCTCGAAACGCCATTCGATTGGAGAGCGATGTCTTTGACAAGTCGCTACGTATTTACAACGATTTGGCTCACGACCAGGGACAACTGGTCACACCAGTGCATTCTACGATCGATCTGATTCCTAAGTGCTATCCCGTGATTCTCTCTCTTTCTGTATTGAAATATTAAGAAAATAATCACACGTTCCCTTTTTTCGAGGGAGTGGCTACGAGCGCGTCGTTCGCTCGACCGTCGGTAGAGCGCTTCGAAGCGCGAAAAGTTCTACGTGTCGCCAACAGGCGACGGCGGCTACGAGTTCTCGCAATGCCGCTAGGAAGCGCTGGAGCGGCGCTCAGAGCGAACGAGGCACAAGGGGTGGGATGAGGAAAACGGGCGGGTGCCCGGGTGATATGCTTCAAGTGGCGTTCATACAAGTTCACGTACATCTTATACAAAACGCAAGTTACATATTATTTACGGCAAATGTCCTCAACATTGTTATATTTTCAATTTATTATTTTCTGTGTTAAAACTACTGTCATGTATCGGGAGCGGCGCTGATGCACGATAGTACGGAGAAAAGAACCTGTGGCACTTTGAGAAAAAACATTTAATCCATTTAATTTATATTATTGATGTTATTTTACATCAAGATCCAGACTTTTTGCGCAAACACATTTATTTTGTTTTGAAATAGCCACATACCCTTCTGATTTCATTAAGTAGATCGACAGTGAGCAGATGACCTTATGTCTAGATATTTAATATTTCCCTTCCATTTGCGTAATAATAGGACTAACAAGTTTTATAATAATAATTCTTTCCACAATAATTACATCTGGAAACCAAAAATATTCAACATACAACGTTAAGATGCAGTACATTAAATGTGATTGTGTGTTCTCTTTTTACACATATGAAAACGTTAGTCTTGCCTTTTGAAAATCATTTAATGGAAGAATATTTATAAAATCTATTGATGATTTTAAATAAATATAAAAGATTGGGAAACCAATTTTGTAATTCATACAATAAATTTTTGTTTAATTATCATTATTAAATTTCCATTTGAATAATGTTCAACATCATGGCCATTACAATGGAGTACATCTCTCAAATTAAACTACGTAGAAATGAGGAGTTCCAAAAATATAGAATTAGTTGAAGTAACTGAAAAATATATTTTTAATGAAAATCGTGTTATGACGACGCAGAGGATACGTACGGCCCAACGATTACGAACATATTACGTTTCAACACTTTTGAATATTTTTCACAATTAACTGAGTTGCATTCTCTGCGTAACATTTTTAAATTTACAGTCACGTAGTCAACTCATCAGCTTGCACAGAACTATTTCAGATAATTCGAAACCTTTCAAATAAATAATAGACTTTTTCTGTATTGATCATGAAGTAGTAATCGTAATTATCCGAAACGCTGTTAATCGAGGTCCCGTGTTAAATGATGCAGTTATCAGCAGCAAAGCCAAATAATGCATTGAAAATGGAACCAAAATTATGAGACCATGATACGTAGCACAAAATACTTCTCTATCATTGAGACATAAATCTCTATTGTAACATTTCGTGAAAAAATATTGCCTTCGATTGTGTCAGGTAATTTTAACCTGTACCATACGGGTGTTATTATGACTACTTAATGATTCGATTGAAAATATTTTATGTTACTTTGTAATATTACTAATACCAAGTATTTTACAATGACTTAGAGAAAACATTGAAATGTTTAAACCAGAACACTAAACGCCAATACACTTAATGACCTTCATTATTTCTCCTATTTACGTTAAATTTAACTGTTAAGTTTCTGTATTATATTTTTTAAATAATATTTCATTTGTATTAATCCGTCCTGTGAAATTTGAGAGAGAAATCTCAAGAATGGGATGAAGATTTTTTTTAATGGAAATGTTTCAAGAATACACAAATGTCTACATGTGTATAAGTCTAAGGCATTCTTAAGATGGCAGTTCTCTTCAGTTTATCAGGTCTGAAAGTTTGCAGAAACAATGGGAAATTTATATTTATGATATATTTAGAATCCGCAAAATTAGTTTATCCATTAAACAGTTTTTTATACATTCTTGCAGTAAACATAATTATGGAATTGATAACATTTTATGTAGTATATATGTGAATGAAGAAAAATAATTCAAGCTCACTTTGAAAAACTAGATTGTTTAGCATTTGAGTGTTAAAGGTTTACTTTATAATATATATCTGACTAGATCATATTAGATTAAAAAATTAAAGAAAGTTAAGAAAAAGTATATAAATCATGTACATCAATTGCTTTATTAATAAAAATTAAATAAAAACCTCTTCTAAAGGCATCATAATATTTCTACTTTCGTCTGTTGACAAGATAGATTCGAATCCACTTTCGAAGGATGTTTTCTCAATGTTTGTGCCACAGGTTCAGGGCCAGATTAATTCTGATTATTATTCATGGCTTTAGGAACTTCTAAGCCAGTTGTACACCTCATGAAGTTAACGAAAAAAAGCAGCAAAAAAGGCGGATCGTTGTAATAAGTTTATCAAGTTGATTGCTAATCATCCATATTTTTACATCTCTTTTTGCAACGAGATATTTTTTGGAACCAAAACAATATATTTATAAACATTTGTGGGTATGCGGTTATTTTAAAATGAATTTTGTGTAAATAGACACTGAGACACGTAATGCTTCATCGAAATGAACAGAGGTTACAATACCTGCATTCTCGAGTTCTACCACGTTATTAATCCGGCCCAACATTCACGCAAAGATATGCTGCCAAGTATCAGCGGGTTCGGCCAAACATTACGTATTCCCGGGGCAATGACACAAAAGAGTGTTTACCTGCAAAACGCAAACGTCGATTACGCTAGCTATCAACGCCATTATTATTTCCGCATTAAGCAGCTCAGCCAATGGAAAGCATGGATGAGTACCAAAATAGCCACTCATCATACACAGAATATCACAGAATAAATGTCACCATCTTCTAGAGCTTTTATGGGGGTTAGGTACATTCTTTTTGCCAATGAATATGTGATGGAAAGTCTCACAGAACGAAGTTACACATCATTTCACATTTCCCTTAGAATGGTGGGCACCCCTTTTGCATACCTAGCGTGTACACTGTTTGACTGCAACAGAACGTGACATACCACACGCCATGGGGAAAATGAGTCGTTTACCAACCAGAAGGAAACGTCACATGTTAAATTTCGCTTTGAAAGATTTACCATCAAATGTTCATTGGCATAAGTGAACAAAAGCCTCTCCATATGAGTTGGAAGTTCGTAAATTTTATTCTGAGACTACTTGCGCGCGCCCCGCGCCGCACCGCCCCCGCCACCCCCACGCCTGCCACCGACCCCGCCGCGCCCTAGCCGCCGCCGCCCGTCGCCGCCGCTGCCGCAGGCTGCCCTCTCTCCTCCGTCTTGTGCCTCGACGCAGGGGGCCTCGCCCCGCCCCCGCCCGGCCCCTCCCCCCGCCAACTGTCCACGCCCCGCGGGGCCACCCGCCCCCAACCAGAGCGCGGCGGCCGCCCCCGCCAGCGACTTGTGCTCCAGCCCCAACTCGTTCCTCCTCCTCCTCCCACCACACACACGTCGGGGCGGCGCCCGTGACACGCATGCGTCAAGAAACGCGACGTCGGCCCAACCCGGCGAAGAATGACGTTTCCCGAATGGTACAGATGTCTCAGAATAAAATTTACGGAACTTCCAACTCATATGCGAGCAGGCTTTTGTCACTATGCACATGAACATTTATGTAAATCTTGCAAAGCGAATTTAACATGTGACGTTCTTCTGGTTGAGTAAAGGACCAATTTTCCCCCATGGCGTGTGGATATCACGTTCTGTTGCCAGTCAAACAGTGTACCGCTAGGTAGCAAAAAGGGGCCCACATTCTAAGGGAACAATGCGTATCTACAATAGATGCTTCATCGTTCGTCTCTGTTAGAGACATTCCTCCACCCAGCCACTCAGTAACCATTCCGAGCGATAAACAAAAATCCGTACACTACAAAACCAGTAAGAAAGCATCAGTAGCCAAAACATAAGTACACTATCTCTGCGCGATATTCTGCCTCTAGGCCACATATGCGTAGTGCTACTACACTCCCTCATCCCAATGCTATCATCCACTTGCCTGCTCTAGCCTGAGGCTTAAGTGCGAGATAATAAAATGGTCAGTTCACACCAGCGTAAATTTCGAACTGAGTTGAACTTTTAGCACAGTGAGAGAGATACAAGAAAATATAATCATTAACCAGAGTATACATAACCAATGTTTGACCAAAACCCCGCTGATACTTGCAAGCCATAACTAACTATTAGCGCGAAATTTGTGGCCGGTGTAAATTAGAGTACTAAAACAGATAGACCTTTAGAACTCTGAGGAAATTGCATCCGGATATGTAACCTTACATTCTTTCAATCCTTATACGATCGGAAATAGCTCACTAGACGCGTCCAGAACTGAATACATTCTACACAAGAATTTATTTTAATATAGACCGAGCCCATACCCACAATGTTTATAAATATATTGTTTTGGTTCCCAAGAAAGAGATATCTGCGAGCTAAGACAAGAAAGCATGAAGATAATAAATAGTAATCGAGAGATATTACCACTATCCAAATAAGCAATAATACAAACTGACCTACAACTCCTATTACCAAACGTCTCCGCCTTGTTATGTGCTCCCTATATCTATACGTGGTCAAAAATTCATGAACAATTAGTACAAACTGCAACAATATGACAAGTCATCATAAAGCCCAATAACCCAAACTATAAAAATCCCACGAATTTGATCAACTCGTGCCAATAAAAAATCCCCACAAAGGCCTCCTTTTTTGTGTGACACACAACATTATGCAGGAAAACATCCTTGCGAAAAAGTGGCTATTCGAAGCATCGTACTAAGTAACAGAACGATAATCTAAATACTAGAGACATATTATGATGCCTTTAGAAGATTTTTATAATCTTATAATAACAAACCACATATACAATTATAAATACTATTATTCTCCCACTAACTTTCTTTAATTTGATTAATCTTAAATTAAATATGATATCTAGCCCATATAGCAAACATAAAATATAAAGCATATACTCGTTTACATCACTTAATCAAAATACTCAATAACCACACTAGATTTATTCACAAGAGGTAAGATCAATTGATATTTATTTTTATCGATTCCAAATCACAGATAAGTATACCTACATAAAACCAATCTGTACTTTCATAATGTCCTATGAACATATACTAGCTTTGACACCAAGAGAATCAGACAACAATCAACGTAATGGGATAAAATGGCAAATTTTGCCGATCCGTAAATCGATCATAAATATAAGCTCACCGTTAACTGCAAACTATCATCAGACCTAGTCAAAATTGACCATGCATTTGAACCTCATCTTTAAAAGCACAGAAATACCTAGGTACGCGACCAAACAAGTGTAGGGACATTAGCCTAATCTTAAAACCTATTCCGATGCTACTTAAAATACCACGGAATCTTCATTCCTACTAGAAACAACTTCGCAATCGAATTTCAATCTACTCAAAATTTCAATGTTCTAATCACAGACGACCAAAAAGATCGTTACTCTAGATACAAATATGAAAACCCACTTAATAAAAAAGAAAATATAACACATACACCTTAATTATACAAATATAAACTTAACTGTATACTGAGTGCACGACAATAACGACAGACGCGTCATTAAGAAGTCACTGATGTGAAGCTGTTTTATGGCATTCTTGTTCGAACACACAATAAAGTTTGTATTACAATGCGCTCACCCGTACACGATCATGAGTTATCAAAAGACGAGTTATCTAGTACCGCGGTAATTAGTAATACACGAAATAAAATGTAATCAGTCAATATCTAGATAACAGTGCACAATATATAAATTCACACACTCCTAATCGATCTAACAATTACCAGTAGTCATTAAACATATATACACCCGTAACCAACATTCCAAATTCACCATCGTAACAAAATCAATCAAATATGATAAGCACGATGATCTAAAAATTAACCTCAACACACAACAAACCCGCGACAACACTTTCACGAAATTTGATATACTCTAATCAAAAATTTATGTTAATTCATCTAGATTAATGATTTCAAGAGACATGACAGTAACCTATAACAACTCTAATCGTAATCATTGTTACTATTAATAAAATTATAATGAGATCTCAACACTATCAATGCATTAATTTGTCGTTGAACCAAATCGAGCCAAATTAACATTATACCACTAATTTCCACTCTTAAACCGATCCTATTTCGAACTCGAATCACATATTAACACGCGCTCTACGACGATAATTAACCCTCATTAACTTAAATCATAAAAATATACACAATACTGCCAGAAAAAAGCTGTGAGTTAATTTACTATTATGAACAAAGGAGTATTCTCCAACAAATAATATCTGAGAATTATTCTAGTGCATAGCTATGCTTCACTCGAGAAAGAACCTAAAGAAATCAAAATAGCGTATATAACGGAACGCACCTCATATCCCACACACATTCTATTATCCATTACATGTAGTCAGAACATAACGAAAAACATCTTACTGTAATTATAGAGAAAAGATCGTCTCTACCGTCTATGAGTATTTATTTTTCATTATTATTCTAGTGTACACCTGATATTGATAAATATATTTCACACAAGTGTTATAACGGCAAGTAATATAGTTCTTTTACCATATACATCGCTTTTGGCTCGATTTACATGTATAGATCCTATCTGCTCGATGTACATACACGCGATTACTACATATTTTCTATATAGAATATTATTCAGTAAAACTATCATAACCTTAGTGTTAATTCGTATATTTTTGGGACT
>BOPP01000046.1:8160465-8181985 GCA_017312745.1 Gryllus bimaculatus | reverse complement strand
GAAATACTTCTTATAGCTCGCAGACTTTTAGATTACAAAAATCTGATCTTGCCTAAAAGAACCATTTATCTGTTTACTAGTAGAATAACAACATACGCACAATATCAAGAATCGTACCAAACATTTTATTAATTTTAAATTTTTTTACATACCAGATTTGATTATTCGTCAGTAGCTGAATTGAATTGATGCCTTTCTTTACGTGTCGAGACTCGGGTCATCAAGCTTGCTCTTCCGTTTGACCACGCAAATTTTACTACGCTCCTTTAACCCACTAGCAGAGAAAGGAGGTATTTTTTGGGCGACGAAACAGTCAACTTGAATTTAGGTCAGAGGCTTCAGGATCTTTTATATGCAGTAAATCTACTAAAAGGGGACAGTTGGCTTTACTTCCTCTTCGAAGGAAGGCATACGAACGATTATCTACCCTAAAAATCCATGGCTTCGATTAAGATAGACCTCGCGAACATATGTATAACATGTTCGATTCCCTAACAGTTACACCATCGTCGCCGTAACCCTAAAGCAAAAGTACTTAAGTAACTTTGAGGAGCAAATGGGTTCTGTATTTGAAATACGTATTGAAAATATGGCGTGATGTTTGGAGGAATACGCAACGAACTAAATGATCAACATAAACTAAGGTGAACATTTGACGATGTCTTTTACAGCGTGGGGCTTATTTGATCGAGATACGGACAGTATTTTATGACAGTAGTTACGCTCTAAATACTCATTTAGCTATACCATTAGTTGAAATGATGAGAGGACATTAATATGGCTTATATAGTGTGCATGGATAGTAAAGGGAGATGAATCGATCATAAACGATTGATATAGGGGAATAATTAGATGAAAGTGTAGACGCCAGTGGGGGTATAGCATGAAAGTTTGTAAAAGCTTGATAATGGCTTAGGTATTTTAGAGCATCTCTTGCTGTCATTACAGTGCCTCTTACCCAGACGTCCTAGGTTTCGAGTCGCAGTGGTGGCAGGATGTTCGACAGTAGCTAGATAAGTAGCCTGGGTTCAGTCGCTGTCTGGAGGAGACTTCTAGCGATCAGCTGCTCTCATCGGGAGTTTTCGGTGTTTTCTCCGATGAACACCAGGCGAATGCCGGAGCAGTATCTTATCAAAATGGGCCACGCATAGCGCGCGATTTTTCCTTCCTCTTCGTTGTCCTATCCTCGCACTTTACTTACACACATTTATTCTAACATTCACTATACTACCACACACGCCGTGAGACCGGTCGAGAGTTTAGAATTTGCCTCGACTGCGGTGATGGTGGGAGATACCGAGTTTGGGAAAACGCAGTATGTCGGCACAATCAGAGGGAGAAGACCACCATATCCTCCCGTGATAAAACTTGCGCAATACTTATAGCACTAATGACTTTATCAATTGACATGTCCGCAGAATACGAATCGAATCAATCAATTTAAAAACTTGTCGGATTCATTAATGATACAAAGTGTATTGATATGAAGTTGGAAGGATAGAATGGGAACACTGAGAATCTAAAGAAAATGTGTACCATAAAGTTGCAATTAGATGCATGTACGACGGGGTCTTCGGTTAGGAAGGATTCAGACAGAAAGCTGATGAGGTTAGAGATGAGTCGATAGAGCTGAAGTAAATAGGTTGGTTGCTGACAGGAATAGAAATATTCAGGTACAGGAAGATGTGGGCAGAATACGAGAGGCTAGGTACACTATTGCAAAATTATTACACAGAGTGAGTTACCTGATAATTTAAGAATGAAAGGAGAAAATGCTTGTAGGAGTGTTATAGATAGGAACAGTCGAAGGAATGACGTAAAAGCTGTATATTGACTGAAGGTCGAAGATATGTCATGTGATGTGGTGTTGTGCAGTGTGGTGCAGAATTGTAAATACGTTTTAGAGATATGTATGTTTTTAATGAGAGAAGAATTATGGATGACGGCCGGGAGTACAAGAGAAAATTTAATGCTTTTTGGTTGGATCCGGATAGAGTGCTGAGTAGATGCAAAACTCTAGAAAGATAATGAGATAATGCATTTATATATGAAAGCAAATCCAACTGATAGGTTTATGTGGAATGTAAATAAATATTATTATTCTATTGCTATATACTACTCGTAACTATTTCGTAACAGCTTTTGTGAATGCAGGAATTAATATTACACACGCGAAAGATGATTTAGGTGGATAAGATAATGTATGTGCATTTAAAACCAAAACCATCATTAACGAAAGCGCCTTTCAATCTAAAATAACACAAAAAAACTTAAAATAAAAGGCACATTTTCAATCAGCGCGGTTTGCCATGGCAAACGCACGCCATAAGTCCCCACCCTCAACGAACACAGCAATGAGTGCGGATTTGGCTTCGGAGGGCGGGCATGTGGCCCTGCGAGGGAGGGAAGGGGTGGGGGATGACAAGCGCAGCGAGGGTGACATCGGGCGCAGGCTGCTGCACCCACGCTGCAGCCACCGCCCCCCCCCCGCGCTCCTGCCCCAGTTTGCACGTTATTTACCCGGCGCGGTTTTGCATGTATGCGGTCTGCTCCGTTGTAACGCACCGGAAAGGATATTATGCTCTGCGAAACAATGGGAGGAACCCATTAGCGGCGCCGTACTATCCTGCGAGGCCCGACCGTCCGTCCGCCCGGAGCGACTGGGCTTCGAACCCCGTCCTCCCTCTCACCCGCCGCGAAACTACTGCGGAGTGGATTTTCGTGTAATTTCATGCGAGGAGTAGTTTGACCGAAATTATGGCATGTAGTCAGAAACCACGTGACGATACAGTCGGAATTGTAGAAACAGCTCGCTCGCGTTTAATGAGCTCCTTTTCCTTCCGTTATTGCGAGACCCGCGCATACGTTATTTCCGGAAAACGCATCCATCACGAGACCATATAATACTAGGAATTCGGTATGGCTCGCTGTATAACGGGTTTTCGTGCTGTAGCAGACGTAATGTGATTCGCTATTATTTACTGAGGGAGTAATAGGCATGAATTCCTAAACGTCCATTCATTTCTGATACAATAGGATGTAATTTCATACGCTTCTTTTATATTATACATCCCTGGTGTTTGTTGTGAACAGAAATTTCAATTTATGATTGCGAAGGGGAAACCACTTGTGTTATTAAGAACTTGTAAACATTTAGAAGGTTTAATTCGTTAAACACTTGCGAACATTAAAAAGGTTTTAATCGTTAACGTGGCAAGATTGTCGGCAGTGAGATTATGATTAACCGGTATAAAATTCGTAGTAATTCGTAATAATTTGTAATCAGTACTTATTTTCACTTCATACGCCGTGATTATGGATTTTAATACTACACAATATTCACGTTCTTGCTAGAAACCAATTATTCATATTTTATTTCACCCTTCACAGATCAATAAATGATAAATACTTGCCGTACAAATAACAGTTTATATGAGAACGTTCACAATCTACTAAGAGTTCCATTTGCGGCTGAAGAGGAAGCTTTTGCTGGATGTTTGTAATACATGACAAAACTTAACTTCATGGATAGTAGTAGTACTGCCAGAATTTTACACCATTAGTCACCTCTCGCATCCCAGTTTCTATTTAAGTCTGTCACTGCACTCTTCATGCTCTTCTAGCCATCACCTTCTTCACTTCTTCCTTCCATGTACTTCTGGGTGTTTCTCGTCTTCTGTGTTTCCAATTCTAGATCATTAGAGGCCATCGTATTTCACCCACTCTGTTTAAGTGATCTTACAATTTGAGCTTTTCAATTTCAATTGTATCAATAATGTTGAAACTAACTTCTGCGTTTCTTCTAACTTCTTCGTTTCTTACTTTGTCCAACAATCTGAATCCTCAGCTTCTTGGCCTATAGTCCATTTCCATTGCAGTAAGTTTATTTTCATTACTTTTCGAAATTTTCCAATTGTCAGACCCATAGGTGGCTATATTCCCTGCTACAGTTTTATATAATCTACTCTTAACATTCTCATTTAGAGTTTGATTCCGTATTAAGCGATGCAATTACCTTATAGTTACTTTCTCTTTGGACATTCCTTTCTGAATACCTTGTTTACCCACCACTATTTGCTGCTATTTGAGTGTCTAGATAGGCATAATTCTGGGAGGATTTCAATTCTGGTCCGTTAGGTATATACCGAGTTTTGACTTCTTCTACAACCAGATATTCTGATTTATTTACAGCCCCCGAATTAAGTACTCTTTATGACATCATCCTGGATAACTTATAACAATTTGCAGCCCAGTTTAATGGAAATTTGGCGATGCTTATCGCCTCTAATATCAACGAATAATTGTTTGGTTAACCACCAGGATCTTCCGCATCATTTTGTAGGTGTGTATTCCCTGCTTCACCGCAATGCAGAATTTGTCTAGCGTACTAATGAAAAATGGTCATTAATGTCCCCGTGAAGCCGGAGTAATTTAACTGAAACGGTGTAGTGTAAAATTGAGATCGACCGCAATTGCTCATTGTGGCTCGTTTCAAAATTGCTTATGGGGTGTCAGTCTGCTCAAATAACAATGTACTAACGTTCAGTATCCCTTTCCTTTCAGTGTAGATAATAATTATTTTAAATTAAAGTGATTATCAACGTATGTGTTGGAAATAGGTAGTCTCCATTACTTAGGGTGCTTTCATAACGATCAGTGCAAACGGTAAAAACAAATTTTCAGTTTTCTCTTTCTCAAATACGTTTTTTGTAAATAATTCACTATATTTCTGATGTAAATGTATCGAAAACTCCACATCACCAAACTTTTTAAAGACATGTAAAATCTGTGAGGATATTTTTGTGAAAACAAATAACATACCAATAATATAGAAGAAATATTTTGTTATAAATTTCGGCCCACATTAGGATATTATCTGACGCTTTAAAAATGTTAAAAAGCATGAAAAATGTGTGGGGATAAGAGGATTGCGTGATAAAATGCTCGACAAATATGGTCAGTCACGATAACTTGCGATTACTTGCATTTAATTTCTTGCGCCACAATTAGAAAACATAGGGTTTGTTTAGACAATTTATACTGGGAACAATTATTGTTACCCGGACATTGAATACAGTACTCTTTGTCTTCAATTATTTTTAGAGTGTTTTTTTCCATTCAAACTTGGTCTTCGACCAGACTTACGACAAATACAGAGTACATAATATTTATAAGATATCGTAGGGTCGCGTAACACATTACAACAGGAAGAAAATGTAATATAATTAAAATGGTGCGTGATTTTGCTCCGATTGAGCGTGACAAGCAACGAGTCAGCTATGACGTCACTTCTAAGAATAAGATCAGCGGCGTGAATATCCTCCTCTCCCAGTGGGTCACTCCCTCGAGGCCACGCGCTCCAAGCGAAAACAGACAAGCGCCGCTCCGGCGGTCCGCTCCCCAGGGGCGGGCGTCGAACCGGGCGAGTGCAGTTGCGTGTAGCGGCGCCTCACCCGCGGCGCCCGGCACCACTTCACACGGAGAGCAAAAGTCTGTCCCGAAATCTGATCCGCGGAGCACGCTTCCCGGTGCTCGCTTTCAGGTTCCTCGGGAGGCTCTTGTTGGGACAAATCAATTGGGCGGTGTCCTTTGCCTTGGATCTCACAGAAAAATCGATTCTATTTTATAAATTCCTGGATGCACTGAGCGAATATTTTGATCTTTTTTAACTGAGGCCATAACATGCACTAAAACTCGAAAGATATGCAATAATGTAAAGGCAATCAAGACTAACAATAAGTGCATTTGGACAGAATGTGCATCTAAACGTATGGTGAATGGTTTTTAATGTTTTTTTGTATTTAAGCATTACAAAATAACCTTTTCTGTTGTAAGAAACCCTTCCTAATTGGGCATTTTACGGCACAAATGATGACGTATTAGATTTTATGTCACGAATAATTGCGTCATCACACATTCAGCCAATCGTAGCGAGAGAATCGGGGGAACAGCCGACCACCGTTTACTGGCACGATGTCAAATACCCGAGTCATCAGAGGGAAGTTGTTTCGCAAAATTAAGATTGATTCTCTTATAAATGTATAATACTGTTATACAAAGAAACAGAGTATTCTCCTCGTTTATAATGTTGCTTTATTATGTTCGTATAAATTTGAAAACTCGTTCCTAAAGTCGCTCGTTTTCAAAACATGTACTAATGCAATAAAGCTTAACAATATGAACTAAATGCATAAACTAGTATTGCCCCTCTTATTTATAATGCTTTTTTTACTGAGTATACTTGTATAATAAAATATTGCATAATATCATACATGTATTATTTTCTTATATTTTTATATTATTATTTTATATTAAAAATTCAAAATATTGGGAAATCTCACTAACAGGAGTATTCCACAAGCGATATGAATTCGATTCAACCCTAGAGATAGTGTCAAAAATGCCACCCGTACGGCCATTTTTATTTGCTCAGCTCCGGGGACAGGAAGGAGGGGGGCAAACATCGCTCGTTTATTTAATCAGGTTTGTCCTCTACGGTTTGTATTTTTATTATATATTTTCCCAGTGTATTTGTTTTCAAAAAATATATTTTTACAATGACCATGTTCTTTGTAATAAATTTGAATCTTGGTTTTATATAATTAATTGGTAGAGTTTTTAGTTGAAACTGACAGTGCCTTTACAGTACAACTCAAAAAGCTTGTCCTTAATCACCGACGATGCAGTACATCTCTACCACGCACCGTAGGTAGGGCTAACTGACGCTAAAAACTGACCAGACTGAAAACAAAATGACAAAAACTGACTTCAAATACTGGCCAGACTGAGACAAAATGACAAAACCATCACGCTGTTAAATGAAAATAAAATGAAAACATGAACAACAAATATGAAAATTAGCCTATCTTGCAGTAATAAACAGGCCCAATAGATTTCACCCCAAAAAGTATGTCATAAAAAAGGCACCCTTAGTAAATCCCACCTGTCCGCCCACCTTTTCTCCTCTCCTCCTTTCCTATCACCATCAATATGGAGATGGAAGGAGTTTTGTTTTATTTTTATATAGCCAGCTTGTCAATGCTCACCAACGTGGATAATGCAATTTATGTAATTGCCGCTTAAACAATACAAAAAACAGCAGCTAGGGATATTTAATGCTTCTGCCTTCACTTCTGCCTCGAGTTCCGAAGCGTGCGATTGCGCGGGCGGACTTCATGCACAAACGCGTCAAGCGCTTGGCGCTCCATCCACAAGCTTTGGGAGTGGGCGTGGCGCGTACCTGCATGCGATCTAAGTGGCGCGCGTGGCTCCACGGCAGCGCGTGGCCGCTATCGCCGCCGCCGCCCGCCGCCGCGCCGCCGCCCGCGCCCACCCCCGCTGCCGCCGCCGCCGCCGCCTCCGCCAGCTGCTCCTCCAGCGGGTCCACTGGTGGCGACCTGCAACACACACGCATATTTTATTAGATTAATTAAATTTCTAGAAAATATAATTTCTTACATCAATATATTACTGATCCATAACCTAACATATATAATCAAGAGGGATGATGAGAATGTCTTGATATAAAAACGTATTGTAAGGTGTTTCTTGTTTCACAAGTCTCTTATAATATTATAAAAATAATACACGATATGATTTCTCGTATATAAGAAAACACCCTTTATTAGTATTGTATCAGAGTTTTTCTTCGATGAGCTATATGCCATATTATGTCTTAAGTTTGGTAATATATTGCAATTCATTTATTTCTTCATAACATCATGCTCGTACTTATTCATCATTACCCATTTTCACGGCCAGTTATATTTTCCACATTGGTTACAGAAGAACACAATCAATCTGCTAAGTACTGAATTTATATGTTACTGGTATATTAATTTTCATACTCATAGCTAAAATTGTCAATATAACACATAATTATCATATTACATTACATTATATTTAAATTCCAATATCTAGTTCATATTTACGAAATCTAAATTTCTTGCAACCTATCTTTGACAATGCGTGTAGATACAATAGATTAAAATAAGTTTCTATCACAAAACTGAATAGCTGTGAGCATGAGAATGAATAAATAAATTCAAAAAGATAAAAAGAACTTCTGAAATATACGACTAAATTACCCCCTGCTGGACACACTTTCGACTTCATTACATCCTCATGAGAGCAATGACAGAACCATTAGATGAGATTCGAAACACCTCATTTCGAAATCACAAATGCAGAAATGCAAATCTCCCAAGCATTAGTCATGACGAAAGCTCGTCCACTCCATTAGGTCTGTTTACTCCCAGAGACCACCCGAGCCTTCAAATTTAAAAAAAACGAACAAAAACCGCATTCGCGAGAGCATAAAAAATTCCTTCCATCACTGTTTCCATTTCGAATGGGCGCAAGCAAGAAGATTTCGACTGTCTCTCAGGTCACATCGGCAAGAAAATGCAGGGGCAGCGACTTCGTTCATGCGCAGCATCGCTTTTTGGTCCTACCTCTTGTTTCCACAGCGAGAAACCATCGTTTACACGGAGGTGTTCCAACACACTCCGGCAAACCGCGTTTCTTTCCCATCACAGAGCAGAACACTGAAACGCCGTCGTGCTCTACATAATGCATTAGGACCCACTGCATTCGGCCTTTCCGCACGCGAGGGAATCCATGAATTATGCATCGCCTCGTGGACCTACCTTCGCCAGGCTCTAAGTGTCAATGAGGAAAATTCAACATTCGCGGGGTCTATTCTGCCGGGGCGCGAGTGGGGTGTTTTCCGGAATGAGTTCCTTTGTTAATAAGATTATTGTCGTTTCATGTGCCCTCGCCTTATGAATTTAGAAGTTTTGCTTCTTGCCCCAGATTTTAATGTGTGTACTCAACGGAATTTCTAGGACCCGTACTTGGCCCTTCCATTACTTTAGCAAATAAGGCTGAATGTAATGTATATAAATGTTAGAGCTTCATACATAAAATTATTAATAAACGTTTGCTAAATCTTTATCTTTAACTAAATTCAGTGTAAGATCCTAGTTTAGATTTTATTTTAATAAAAAACCTTTTTTTTATTTTCTGAAATTTCATATCAGAACATCAGACAAATAATAGAAATGACAAATGTATTTATAAACTTGGCAAAGATGCACCTATCCTATTCTACAAAACTTGGCACCAATCCAAACATTACTGAGAAAATGATTAACGGATATGCCACATCAGGCTTGAGACACAATTTTAAGATTATGGTGAATATCAATAGCGAAGCAAATGTGAATATGCTAAGGAAGTGTGAACATTCATGGGACTGTATTGAACACTTTTATGTATATTACAGATTCATGTAAATTAACAACCAAGAATTTTGACTAATTCATTCCAGTGTTTTTCCAAAACTTTATAAATATGCAAACTTGCTACTTATTAGCTATTAATTGCTCAATCACTACGATTTAAGAAAACAATAGCACAAAACAAACAAGCATAAAGTGAATTGGATGTATCTCATTCCACTTTTTGGATTGGACACCGTTCTTCAATCAAGCACTTCACAGCAATGCGAGATCAGCATGGTTTAACTAACACAAAGGAAGATAAAATTTCATTGAAACGATTCGGACGGAGAGAGACAGAAATGCATCCATGCAGTAACCCACAGTGATTGCACTAACCCACTTTGCAAAAGCAATTTCAGTCAAAGCGATAATTCGAGAACCGTTGCGACCCACCTGATAGTTATCACGGCTGGGGTCATAATGTATACGCCAGGGGACGCCAAAATGCGAACGCGCTTCGTTGCTGAATATTAAAAATTTGTTTTTTTTTAAAAAATGCTTAAAGTACTGTCTCCTTTTCCCGTTTTCACACACTGATATCAAATTCATTTCGATTTCGAAATTGAGAGAGAAGAGTTTCAAAATGTCCTAAATTGGATTGTAAATGAATCTCGAGACATTTTCGAGCATTTTTATATGAAAATGTGTGGTTATTGATTATGTGGTGGCAGGAGAGGTGAAAACATTTTGCGCTGCCACTGCAATCTTAATCAAATCAAATCGAGGCAATCAGTTCACATTCCAATAAGTCTCAATTTATCGGGTTTACCGACTGCCACTTTAGTGCGCCAAATTGAAACTCGATAATATAACCTCTTAAAATTCACAATAGTCTACAAATGCAAAATGGGTGGTTATATTTATTGAACCACACTTGAGTACATTTCATTTTAAAATATTAACATAGGTGCTTGTCATTAAATTTAAAGAGTCAACAATTAATAAGAAAGATTGAGAATTATTTTAATGTGTAGATAAAATAGAGCCATTGAACCATTATTTTCTTGCTCATCATTTCATTTATTTTATTTATTGATATAATTTTAGAATACAATGACATAGAACGTTATTGATCAAAACGTTCCCATGAAATGTTTGATATGTTTGATTTAAAAAATGATCATTCACATTGAGTGGAAGTATACTAGTATATACAGTGACAAAATTAATAATGTTATTATTCTCACTTCAGTAATTGAGCAATTTGATAACTTTAGGATGAATGAATGATTTGATGAACGGCAGCACGTGTACACTAGAGCTCATAATAAAAAATGAAATTTTAAAAGTGGTCAGAGATAATATTAAATGAATATCAAATTGTAACAATAAACTACAACTCTTACAGACATTATTTGAAATACGACGCGTTCGGCATCACTAACAATCAATCAATCAATCAATCAATCAATCAGTCCAGCTTCTCTGTGGCTCACCTGACGACCACTGGCTGCTGCTGCTGCTGCTGCGCAGGGGAGCGGCTGGCGTTGGCGCCGGGGGCGGCGGCCGCGGGGGCGGGGCCGGGGGCGGCGGGGCGGCGCGGGGCCCAAGGGCGGTGGGCGCGCGCGCCCAGCCACGCCCCCCGGCTGCGGGCACCAGCGACCGGGATGAGGGGCGTTGCGCGGCCCGGCTTCGGCCAGCAGCTGCGGGCTGGTGGTGACGCGTGGTAGCGGAACGTGCGCGCAACTGGCGGCCGCTGCTCAGCGTCTTCTGAGGGGAAGAAAGGCGGTTGCGGCGGGCGTGGGCGCCGCGGAGGCTGGGGCGGCTGCGGCGGCGGAGGCGGAGGAGGCGGCGGCGGCGCCACCTGCAAGCGACCGGGTGGCGTGAGGAAGCGGGGGCCGGACGTCCACGCGTCCGTGTTCGTGTTCGTCACGCTACTCAGTGTTACTCGCGCGAGTTTTCTTGATACACGAGCTCCCTAGTCCTCACTCAACGCTGAATAGCACGGCCCGTTGAGATACGTAGGTCTGACTCGGCACGGCGCGTACCAATTTACAATGCTGACAACAACCACCTCGTACTTTCAAAACAATCGTCGCATTTCTCGTAGCACTCTGTGGCGAGTTAAGTTCATGCCCACAGTTGGTACAACTTTTTAAGCCGTGACGTAGCTCTCCTCTCCCCGCACCTCCTGTGGAATATCAAGAAAACTTGCGCGTATAACTACGTCTCCACGTTCTCGGACCTACCAAATCCCCCTTAAAGGTTAAACAGCTCCTCTAAAATCGCTCTGTTACATTGAGCGTTAGTGCCTTAACTCATTTCGCTCCGACGTAGATCTACTGATCTAACAAGCCTTCAGGCATCGGGTAGAAAGATCCAAATAACACCCTGTAGAGAGTGTTAAGCGTTTTATTGGATTACAAATATTACGTTTGGTTATAAATAAATCCATTTTCAAGAATCTACAACTAATGTACAAAATTCTGCGTAATATTCATATAAAAATAGTTGTTTTAGCAAATGGATTTATTTGCACATGAGTTGTTGTTTTTGTTTTGCATCTGACTCGATGATATAAATTTGAAGACAAAAATATATTATTTTGAGCCATTATAGTATATTACTATAGTTACAAGTGATATTCTCAGAGGATAAAACTAAATGTCAAACAATTTAAATGTTTGAAATGCTATCTTAGTATTAACGCCATAAAACGTTTGGTATAAGTTGAAAGCCAAAACTCAGTTTCGGTGAATCGTGCTCATTAAACGTCTGTACCGAAGACTTGCTCCCATGACACGATTTTTCCAAGAATATAACGTGAATGTCATACACATTTAAAAAGGCATATTTGACTGACTTTAGAAAATTTTGAAATTAACAGGACCCATTACTACGTTTGCAAAGACAATAAACTTCTTGGGTTCATTGTCACAAAGGGTTTTGAAAAGTTCTGTACAACGCTTTTGAATGGTTCACGGAGTTTCGGTAGGTTTTATAGTTTTCCTCCAGGGCAAGGAATTTCTAACTCTGCGTAATCCGCCTCAATCCTTTTGATGCTGCTGACATTTCAAAGAGCGCCAAGTAGAGATTCGAAATGAAGAGAGGAAATCAAAGGAAGAAGTTAATGAAGGTAAGCATGCTTAAAATATCACAAATATAATAATATTAATAATAATAATAATAATAATAATAATAATAACAATAATAATAATAATAATAATAATAATAATAAAAAATTACTAAAATTAATACTAGTAACATGAAGTATATGTATATTAGTAACATGACATACTAGTAACATGAACTCGTAGAAACTGTATTTTATCTTGAAAGCATTTCTCGTCAAAAATGATGTCAAAACAAACGAGCATAGAATTGATATTTATACGCCCTTTCTTATTTTCGTAGTGCCTCGACAATTTCATGTTGTTATATGCACATACACAGCAATTATTTGAAAACATTACCAATGTTACATTGAACTTCGCAGGTCGCCATTCTTACAGCGCCCTTGCGACTTTCCGTCCTCCCGTTGGAGTTCACACCCTCGCCACCTGCGGGAAGGGTACCGTGGGCACCTGCTGGTGGTGACCCGTGGCCCCTTTCCTAAGGTGCTGCTCCGAGTACACTTGGAAGCGTTTATGCAAATCACGGATATTGCTGCTCAGAGCAGTTAGTCAGCAAGTTCCCTTCTGGCAAGGCGTTATAAACTTAATGTTAAATACATGAAGCTAATTTCCGGGAACATACTGATTGCGTTTCAAACCCGCGATTTTCCAGTCAAGTGCTTTCGACCATAAGGTCTTCGAAAGGAATGGCAAAGGAAACGAAGTAGAATAAAGGGAAGGAGAATGGAAAGTATGCGGCGAGAAGGGAAATAGAAAAGTGTGGAGAAGGAGAGGGAAGAAAAGAGGAAGGAGAAGGAGAAGAATATAAATAGAAAAAAGGAAGAGGAGAGAAAAAGGTGGATGCGTAAGAGAAAAAAGAAGGATAAGTAGAAGACGAAGAAAAAGTGGTAAGACAAAAAGTGGGAGAAGGAGAAGAGAAAGAAGAAGGGGTGTAATAAGAGGAAGGATAACAAAAGGAAAAAGAAGAAAGGGAAAGAGAAAGAGGAAAGAGAAAGAGGAAAGAGAAAGAGGAAAGAGAAAGAGGAAAGAGGAAAGAGAAAGAGGAAAGAGAAAGAGGAAAGAGAAAGAGGAAAGAGAAAGAGGAAAGAGAAAGCGGAAAGAGAAAGCGGAAAGAGAAAGCGGAAAGAGAAAGGGAAATAGGTATATGGAAAAGAAAAAGAGAAAAAGGAAAGGGAAGGAGGAAGGGAGAAGGGACAGAAAAAGGGAGAGGGCAAATTGAAGGGGAAAGGGAGAGGAAAAATGGAAGGGGAAAAGGAGAAGAGAAATATAAATGGAAAGGGAAGGAGAAAGAGAAAGGTAAAGGGAAAAGAGAAAGGGAAAGAAGAAAGGGAAAGAGGAAGGAAAAAGACAAAGGGGAAAAGGGATATGGGAACGGAAACGGAAAAGGGAAAGAGAAAGGGAAAGGCGAAGGGGAAAAGAAAAGGGAAAGGGAAAGGATAAAGGATAAAGTGTAAGGATAAAGGATTAAGTGTAAGGAGAAAGGGAAAGTGTAAGGAGAAAGGGGAAGTGAAAAGGGGGAAGGGGAAGAAGGAGACGATGGCAACGCCTAGGGAGCGGCCTCACCTGCGGGTTGCCGACGCTGCCCGGCGTGCGCGCGCCGGGGCCGGCCTTGTCGCGCGGGCGCTCGCCCGGCAGGGGCCACGTGTTGGCGAGGATCTCGCGGTGCTTGGCGAGCGCGGCGTCGAGCGCCGAGCCCGGGCGGTGGCGCGGCCGGTGGTGGCGGTGGCGCAGCGACGCCAGCGCAGAGAAGTCGGGCCAGCGGTCGGCGTCGGCGGAGGCCGAGGCGGGGGCCGAGGCGGGGGCCGAGGCGGGGGCGGGGGCGTCGGGAGGCGGCGGCAGGCGCGGCCACGCGTCCGCCCGCCCGCCGTGCTTCAGCGCGTCCAAGGAGGTCGCGGACGGCCGCCAGTCGTAGGACGCCGCCGCCAGGGCGTTCTCCACGTCGCGGAAGCTGCCGCCCCCGCCGCCGCTCTTAGGTTCCTTCACAGGAGCAAGAACTACTACGTCATCTCTACACATCTCAATATTTGTACTGCTTTTGTTTAGTTGCTTACATCCTAAGCACTGTCTAAAGCTGAATAAAATACTTGAAATTTGAGGTCACCGAACTTATAAAAACACAGTAACATTTATGGAAACGGTTAAAAATTACTAATAAAATGGGATATTGGTATTGTGAATTTTCGTTGGCATTTACAGTGAAATAATTATATAAACCGTCATTGCGTACAATATTGTTTATTACAATAGCAGCTTTCGATGGCTTCATCAGTTTTCTGCTGTTTAGAGACCACAAAAAAGACTACTCATTTTTATTTGTTATGAATAATCGGTTAAAGTTCGCACGATAATTAATCTTTCCAGGAAGATATCGCTTAATTTCATTTCTCGTCATTTTGAATGCAGAGTTTGTAGCACAAGATCGTTGTCTTTTCACATATCCTGAGAACAATAGGAACACAACGACAAAATGGGATAAAGTTGTTCATTTACACGGGAAAGATAGATGAAAGTGGAGGAATTCATGAATCTGCTGTATTTTTCAAGAAGTTAAATGATTGCAATAGAAAACAACGGCACAACAGATTATCCTCGGATTGTTTTACCACAAATTTTGTTTTGAAGCTGACCTGGATGGCCGAGATGGCTAAGAGCGTGTACCGACTCAGAGACAAATTTTTAGTGTTTTTAAATTTAAGATCGCTTCAACATCAAGGTCATTAGCGGCCACTATTGCATTTATCGGTATAGTAACTGTGAAAATGACATGAAATGGACATAATAGGGATTTAAAGCACGAAAACAAATACAACCATGCTCGAGGCGGATCTTACTGTCTGCGATTCCTATAGTACTTCTGCCTTACCGATCTCGGCTTAATAGCACATGGTTGTTTGTCCCTTGTCTCTCCGGTACGTGTGTTGTCGCGGAGGGTCTCGCATTCCGCTGACCTTAGATCTGAGGAGCCCGCTAGAGTATTGGTGTACGATCAAATATGCGTCTCATCGGCACGTAAAATGTAACTAGCTGTCGGCTGGAAAAACCGTACGGGGGGGGGAAAACAAATATTTTTTGTGTGTCACTGTTTACTCCGTTATCCGTTCAGCCTGTTTGAGAGAGGGGAGTAGTTGACTGGGGTGCGTACCTTGGAGGCCTTGGGCGCGAGGGCGACGGCGGCGGACGGGAAGGAGACGGCGCGCGCGCCGCCCACGCGCTGCCCTCTGTCGGGCGCCGCCAGCAGCCCCAGCCCCGCCCCCTCGCCCTCGGGGCCTCGCACGCGCTGCTTGCCGCGCTCTCGCTCCCGGCTCCCGTTCGCGCGCCCGTCCTTCTCCCGCACCCGCTCCCGCCTCCGCCTTCCCTCTCCCTCTCCCTCTCGCCTCTCTTTTCCCGCCCCTTCTTCCCTCTCCTTCTCCGCCTCCCTCTCCCGCCTCCCGCTCTCTCTTCCAACTCCCTCTCCCCGCTCCCTCTCGCGGTGCCGCTCCCGCGCCTTGGCCCTCGCCTTGGCCCGCGCCCTTTCCTTGCGGCCCGGCGCGCGCGCGGCGGGCGGTCCCCGCGGGCGTGCAGGCGACGCCGGCTGCAGCACTGCTGGCGGCCCGCGCGCCCGTCCCCCTCTTTCTCCCCCGCCCTCGCAGGCGCGGGGCGGGGCGTGGGGGCGGGCGGGCCGCGGCTTCTTGCGCGGGGCGCCCCGGCCTTGCCCCTGGCCTTGCCCTTGCGGCCCTCGCCACGCCGTCCTCGCCCTCGTCCTCGTCGTCGTCCTCGGCCCAGCGGTGGGGCGGGCCAGGCGCGCGCCCGCGCCGCCCGCCGCCTTCTTTCTGCGCTCGGGCACCCACGAGTCGTCGGCGGCCAGCAGCTGCGCCGCCCCCGCCGCCGCCTCCAGCTGCCGCACACGCGCCAGGTCGCGGTCCAGCGTCTCTGCGGACAGCAACAGTATCTTTTAAAGCTTCAGTTCTCTTCACTTCAGTATTTTTTTAAAAATTAATTTAATAGGTAATTATTACATTTGTAGACCTTGTGGCAATAACATGCCACGCCTTATTTCTGATGAAATTGCGATATTAGTGTTTTTCGATGTCCCATAGATATGTCTGGATGTTGGATTTTCATTTTACAGATTTGCTGCAAGATGGAAGTATTATTTATAAATTAATTATCCCTCTGTGTAGAATGCAATTTCTTAACGTTCACTTTGCGTTCTCTCAAAACTTACGTATTCTAGCATAGCATGTTATTGTCACGGTAATTATTACACTTGTAGACCTTGTGGCAATAACATGCCGCGCCTTATTTCTGATGAATTTTCGATATTAGTGTTTTTAGATGCCCCATAGATGTATCTAGATGTTGGGTTTTAATTTTACAGATTTCCTGCAAGATGGCAGTATAATTCATAAATTAATGTTCTTTATCCCAATGTGTAAAATGCAATATCTTAACGTTCACTCTGCGTCTTCTCAAAACGTACGTATTCTAGCATAGCATGTTCTTGTCACGGTAATTATTACACTTGTAGACCTTGTGGCAATAACATGCTACGCCTCATTTCTGATGCATTTTCGATATTAGTGTTTTTCGATGTCCCATAGATATATCTAAATATTGGGTTTTTATTTTACAGATTTGTTGCAAGATGGCAGTATAATTCATAAATTAATGTTCTTTATCCCAATGTGTAGAATGCAATATCTTAACGTTCACTCTGCGTTTTCTCAAAACTCACGTAGTCTATCATGGCATGTTATTTCCCTGAGATCTTCGTACATATAATTGCATTGCTTGTTAACTATGTGCCTAGCCCGAAGGTCTTTAATTCATCACAATACCTACATCCTACCGCGACCTGACCTTTCGAATTCTGATATTGATCCCCCAATTGTCGCTCCTTCGCATCAAAGCCGTGGAAAAGAGACTGTAACTTACGGCTGAGGGAATACATCTGAAGAGAGAGAAACCTGCCGAAAGAAGGCAAGTACATACTAATCTACAAGACTTTTCTAAACTATTTTTTCTTTTAGCTTCAGCATTTACGTCTCGAGCAAAAGTTCTTAATTGCTCATTTAATTATTTGATGGTTTACATATTTGTTTATTGCTTTATTTACTTATCAATTTAATAAATTAATTAACATAATTATTGACTATTTCATAACTTATTTATTTTATCTCCAGTCTAGTCTCCGCTCACACTACTAACTAATGCTATTTCCTCACTCTTTGATTGCAGTTTCCCTGATAGTTCGAACCTTTCCTAGAAATGTTCCTAATTCTTTCATGAGAAATATCATCAATTAATATATTCTGGACGCGCGTTATGTTTCTATCCCCATATTGCTGTAGCACAGCAATTTAAAAGAATGTTAAACCAACACATTGAGAGGTTTGAGTATGTATTGGCCATTGGCCATTAGCCATGGTCCAGTATCTTTCTAGAATCAAAATTCTCTGAAACTCAATTCGTCGCTACTTGAAAAAAATGATGTATCGAAATAATTTAATAAAAATTAGAAAAAATTAAAAGATGGCAATATATAGACAAGGATATTTATAATCAGGTATGATAATCACCCATAAAGTTTCACATCAATTGTAGTAAGTAGCCCAAAACGTTCAAGAATACTACGAAACTGGGGCTACTTAACAAGCAACATTTGTACGATATATACATTTTCCAAAACCCCACCAATTCGAAGGACGCAGTCCGCAGCGTAAAGCAAAGCCATTCACAACCTAACAGTCGTCACCCACACTCTACCCACTGTTGACTCCGCCGTGGCCCTTCAAAGAAGCCAAGGACCGCCAAGATGAGCGGGTTGTAAGGATTTCCGTGTTCGCATTGCACTGCCTTCAATGAGTCACAACGAAGCTTTCATTGGCAGTTTTTTTGGAACTGCTAGATCGCGAAACGCGCCCTTTGTTCAAGGACCCGTCGCCCTATCGATTGACTATTGTGACAGTTCGCAACAGGAGTCGTCTTCCTTAAATTCATAAAAACAACCACAGCACCAATCACATAAATGTACAATGTTTTAAACCTACAAATGACAAGAACGCTGGTCAAGCATTTAAAATAAAAATATTCCCAAAAGTTTTACACAAGATTAATGTGTTTTTACAGTGTACAACACTAACTTCCTGTACCAACTAGATGCGTCTCAAGAGAACTACCGTACACATGAAAAAATGAAATTTATCTATTTATTAACATATAGTCCCCCGACAATGATAACGACACCAATACGGAATGTTTGCCGACAGAAACGGGGATGATATAATTTGCGAGGTGACGTTACTGTAATGTGAAATAGGCCGGCTATTCCTCTCCCATTCCCAGCAATTAGAATATATTATGAAATTAAAACTATTTACCATTATTTTTTAGTATATCGAGTACGTGTTCAGATAAATATGAATATATTTTTTCCTTTGTAATACTTGAAAATAATAAATTATCATATTAACTTTTATAAGTGCTTTCAAGGGCAGAATTTGGCGTAAATGTATACGATTTTAACTTTTCCAGAATGGTTGTAGTACAATACTACCATAAAATTTGTATCTATAAATAATTGCACATCCTCTATTACAGTACCATGAAACGCTGCATGGACGTTGGTTTTTCATCGGACTATTTTTCAATGAAGTTAATTATCGTCAAATTTACATTCTTGTCAAAAAATCCTATTATACCGAGAGCACTGTGAAGTGCACGCGGTTCAGAGCTTTTTAAAGCACCAACTAATTTAGTATCGTGAATGCAGGTTCCATGAATAGGACACGCATTATTTAACACAAGAAAGGTTTCTACCAACAAAACGGCAATTAGTATTTCTGCAATGAAAATTATATGAGAGGTTAACGCATTGTTTTACGATATACTATTATATTATTGCATTTATTAAATGCCGGTATTGCGTCAAAACGCAGAAATGGCATATAATGTTGAAGTTAAACTAAAATTATTATTGGATGCCACATTGTAAAACCCAAATGATATAATATCGTTTCGAAACCGGAATGAGGACTGGAAGTTGGGAGAAATGTCTTTTTAATGGAAACTACATTTAATATGGAAGTAAAAATTAATGGATTCAATCACACCGACATTATATCATGCTTGATAGCTCTCAAGTAGGAAATTGAGCAGTTAACCCTTGCCGGATAAACGATCTTCTAAGAATCCGACGTATGATGACATAAACGTGAACAACGATATTACCAATATTCTCCGTAAACATTTTTCTATTATCGTAAATTTAAAGCCATTTACGCTTAAAACGTGTTTAGGTCGTAACTATTTTTAAACGGATTTCCCTCCTAAATATATTACTATGATAACAAGCATTCCACTGGAGATTAATTGTATTTCATTTTGAGTTCCTGAACTATTAGTTTGACTTGTTTAGCCAAACCAATAATTCACAAGTAATTACTTACTAGATATGAGTATGTCAGTGTATATTTGTATCCAGTGATTCACACAAGATACACTATGGTTGGTTTAAATCTTCAGTTCGTTTTCTAAATTCGTTATTACATAAAATATATGGCGCCGTTTGATTTCAGGTGCTGAGGAGGCCAAGCACTGGAAGGAGACGGCGGGACGCCCGCGCCAGAAAATAAAATAGCTAAAATAAATGTCGGATAGATTAGAATGTACTCGGCTTCTGACGGCAGGTTTTTCCCCCTTCAGGGGTTTTTTCCTGAGCCGTACCTTATGGTCTCTTTTCCGCGGCTTTGATGCGATGAAGAGACCATTGGGGGTGAATACCAGAATTCGAAAGATTAGAACGCGAAAGGATGTAGGTATTGTAATGGCTTAAAGGCCTTCGGCCTAGCCACATAGTATCAAGTAATCTAATTTGTTTGTAATAATTACCTATTAAATAAATAAATAAATATATGATTTGCTGTTTAATAGATGTTTTCTAACTAGATTATATTACTTGTGCATTACCGATATGTCGAAATGCTGTTTTTAATTTGTATTTGCGCTTTTCTTCAAACATCCTTGTTCGCATGATTTAAATGTACCTCCAACGTAATCGTTCTGCAGTAAAGAACTTAAATGTATTAAGGTTCGTATTAAGCAGATATATCATAGAACCACCCGACCCTGGTAGCATTCAGTGATAGGCATCTGGTAACCACCATCACTGGTAGAATAAGTCCATCTTTACACGACTGTTCTAAAGAATTGTATAAGACATAACCCAATTCATGATTATTCTGAATTATTAAGTAGTACTTTGAAAAAAGAACCATTATTGTTTTCAAAAAGAATTCTTTCATTCATTATCATTCCTTTTTAACCTTAAAAAGAGAGATATATTGAACATAATTTGGAAACAACCTTAAATGATATCTAACATCTAATACATACACCTGACAGGAGATTAAAAGAAAATAATTCTATGATACCAGTAACAACTTAGGTCAAAAATCGAATAACGCGAATAGCGGTTCGTGGCTTTTCTGACGCTACACTATAAGAGAAACTAGTAGTGCTAAAACAGCACGTACTTTCTCTTCTTTTCACGCTTAATTACGCGAAAAGAACTCGAATGTTCGAAAAACTGTACATAACCGTACTTAAAAATTTGTTCAAAACATCGTTTGAAACGAAAACGAGACCTACACCATTCTCTTAAACGACTTTCACACTATTTAACCACATAATTTAATGAAAATCGATAGGGATATATTTTGACAATTTTGAATATGTCCCATATAAAGTATTCCGAAAATTAAAATATAGTTTTCATATGGTTTCATCATGGTTTTGGTTCTTAATTAATTGGATAATATCAATTTGGAAATTCTCAGAATAACTTAGCCCCTCGAGCTGTTCAGAGACGGGCAGACGATTTGTCGCTATTCAATTTTTCGGCGTCCACGACTCACAAAACAAATTCTGGGCTCTCCAGCGAAAGAGGATTTTTTTCTGAATTTAGCACCTAATTTATCCACTTTTTCGTTACCAGGACCCTATAATTAGAGTTTTTTTCTGCCGATAATTCGCAGTTTCTTGGCGCAGAATTACGTAACTTTCTCTCTTCTGCGTTAGCGGAGAAAGTAAAAATCAGTATTGGGAGCCCATCCACCGCCAGCGACGTCCTGTCCACGCTGACGGAAAATTTCCGGCGCGGAGCAGCGGCCACTTGTTTGCGGG
>BOPP01000046.1:8111812-8146395 GCA_017312745.1 Gryllus bimaculatus | reverse complement strand
GCGAACGCATCCTGTCGTGGTCTTCCTCAGGGCTGGTATGCGACTATGACTTCATTTTTTTTCAGGCATACCAGCCCGAGAAAGACCAGCGACAAGATGGTCGAAACGTCGGCACACACAGCCTTCGACGCGGTGTCACCCGGACAGCCCACATCTCGCACATAGACTCTTGGCCGCAGAGCCTACGACTTCAAAGATGAACGATGTGGGTGATCTGGGCTGTCGGTGACAGCCGCGTCGAAGGCTGAGTTGCCGGACGTTTCGACCATCCTGTCGTGGTCTTCCTCAGGACTACGAACTTTTTTTTTCAGGCATACCAGCCCTGAGGAAGAACCACGACAGATGGTCGAAACGTCGGCAACACAGCCTTGAGGCGGTGTCACCGACCAGCCGCACATCTCGCATATGAGCTCTGGCCGCCAGAAGCCTCGACTTTCTAAGATGAACGATGAAAGCTCACTTACCAGCTGTGGAGTGGACCCCGACGCCAATATTTTGGATCCTCCCGCGATTCCGCACGATCACTGTCGGAGAAGTTCTTCACTGCCACAGCCACCTGCGCAAACGCATCGCGGAAGAAATAAATAAATAAATGTAGGGAGTGTTGCAGTACTTTAACTTAACAGAAACGATACACTCTCCAATGAAGGGTGAAGACCGAAGGAATGGGAAAAAAATTGCAAACCTCCTTCCCCTTCGCCCATTTGTTAGTGTAATCAAGAAAAGCTGAACTCCATAAAATCGTTAACAATTGTCACCAAAGAGAATGTTTGCTTTCGAAACTCTTTCGCACGCTGGACGAAAGCTCAGTAAAATAATTTGTTAACAAACGCTAATTATTTAATTAATCCTATCAAAAAATTTGCGTTAGAACATCTCGGGTTCAGATCCGGCGAGTTCATATACTTGCCCTTCATGGCCATTTTTCTTTATGAAAATTAAGTGTAGGTTTAGAACGCGCACATTGGCAAGCCGGACGGTCGTACGGGGGAGAGGCAAAGCGCGCTAGGCGATGCGCGGTGGGAGACTGGTTCAATAATAGACGTCCTACACATCGAAACAAATAATTACTTACCTAAACCAATAATCGAAAGAAAACATGACGCTAGAAGTCCTCGTCACATCCTCCTCCCAATAGTAATGCGATAAAAAGTTTTTATCTTAATTTATTTCTTCTGCGTTCGACATTTATGTCTTTAAAGTTTTGAGATTAATACATAATCATAATTGGACATTTTTAAGCTTTTGAATAAATGAAATAGAGGATATTGGTCCATGTATCAATATTTTAATTCACCTAATGATCATTTTCGATGCGCTAGCGGATGCATCCTCAGGATACGCGATCGAAATGATCAATTAGGTGGATTTAAAATATTGATACCTGAACAATATCTCTACTTTATTTAATCAAAATAAAAAAAAGGTATCTACTTCACGCCACAATCCAATTCATGACTTTTTTAGCATTCGGCCATCCATAAGACGTAATTTGTTTTCTTAGCTGTGCTGTTGATTTAGATTATGTTCTGTGGTTAGAGAGTGTGCACTGGTAGATAGATACGAGGGCATATCAAATGAGGGATTTGCCATTCGGCCATCATAGTCGTTTCTTAGCTGTGCGTGTTGGATTTAGATTATTGTTTGTGTTAGAGAGTGGTGGCAGCTGGTGAATAGCATACGAGGGCATATCAAATTGAGGGATTAGCATCGGCCATCCATAAGTCGGTTTCTTAGCTGTGCTGTTGGATTTAGATTATTGTTCTGTGTTTAGGAGTGGGTGCTGGTGGATAGATACGAGGGTCTATCAAAATGAGGGATTTAGCCTTCGGCCATCCATAAGTCGGTTTTTCTTTTTAGCTGTCTGTTGATTAGATTATTAGTTTCTTGTGTTGAGAGTGGTGCACTGGTGGATTAGATACGCGAGGGCATATCAAATGAGGGATTTAGCAATTCGGCCAATCCATAAGTCGGTTTCTTACTGTGCTGTTGATTTTAGATTATTGTTCTGTTGTTTAGAGAGTGTGCACTGGTGGAATAGATACGAGGGCATATCAAATGAGGGATTTGCGCATTCGCCACTCCATAAAGTCGGTTTCTTAGTCTGTGCTGTTGGATTTAGATTATTGTTCTGTGTTAGAGAGTGGTGCACGGTGGATAGTAACGAGGGCATATCAAATGAGGGATTGTAGGCATTCGTGCCATCCATAAGTCGGTCTTCTTAGCTATGCTGTTGGATTTAGATTATTGTTCTGTGTAGAGAGAGGTGCACTGGTGGTAGATCACGAGGGCATATCAAATGAGGGATTAACATATCGGCCATCCATAAGTTCGGTTTCTTTAGCTGTGCTGTTGATTTAGATTATTGTTCTGTGTTTAGAGAGTGGTGCACTGGTGGATAGATACGCAGGGCATATCAAATGAGGGATTTAGACATTCGGCCATCCATAAGTCGGTTTCTTACTATGCTGTTGGATTTAGATTATTGTTCTGTGTTAGAGAGTGGTGCACTGGTGATAGATATACGAGGGCATATCAAATGAGGATCTAGCAATTCGCCTATCCATAAGTTCGGTTTCTTAGCTGTGCTGTTGGATTTTAGATTATTGTTCTGTGCTTAGAGAGTGTGCACTGGTGGAAGATACGAGGGCATATCAAAATGAGGGATTTAGCATTCGGCATCCATAAGTCGGTTTCTTAGCTATGCTGTTGGATTTAGATTATTGTTTCTGTGTTAGAGAGTGGTCCACTGGTGATAGATACGAGGGCCATATCAAATGTGGGATTAGCATTCGGCCATCCATAACGGTTCTTAGCTGTGCTGTTAGATTATAGATTTTGTTCTGTGTAGAAGAGTGGTGCACTTGGTGATAGATACGAGGATGTTATCAAGATGAGGGAATTTAGCATTCGCCAACCATAAGTCGGTTTCTTAGCTGTCTGTTGTGATTTAGATTATTGTTCTGTGTTGAGAGTGGTGCACTGGTGGATAGATTACAGGGCATAATAAATGAGGGATTTAGCATTCGGCAATCCATACAGTCGGTTTTTAGCTATGCTGTTTGATTTAGAATTATTGTCTGTGTTAGGAGTGGTGCACTGGTGGATAGATACGAGGCATATCAAATGAGGGGATTTAGGCATTCGGCCATCCATAGTCGGTTTCTTAGCTGTGCTGATTGATTGAGATTATAGTTTTCTGTGTTAGAGAGTGGTGCACTGGTTGATATACGAGGGCATATCAAATGAGCGGAATTTAGCATTCGTCATCCATAAGTCGGTTTTTTTTAGCTGTGGCTGTTGATTTATGATTATTGTTCTGCGTTAGAGAGTGGTGGCACTGGTGGAAGATACGAGGGCATATCAAATGAGGGAATTTAGCATTCGGCCATGCCATACGGTCGTAGTTGGTTTCTAGCTATGCTGTTGGTTTAGATAATTGTTCTACCGTTAGAGAGTGGTTGCAACTGGTGGGATAGATCGAGGGCATATCAAATGAGGGATCTAGCATTCGGCCATCATAAAGTCGGTTTCTAGCGTGCTGTTGGATTTAGAATTATTGTTCCTGTGTTAGAGAGTGGTGCCACTTGGTGGATAGATTACGAGGGCAATATCAACATGGAGGGATTTAGCATTCGGCGCATCCATACGTCCGTAGTTGGGTTTCTTAGCTGTGCTGTTGGATTTAGATTATTGTTCTGTGTTAGAGAGTGGTGCACTGGTGGAAGATACGAGGCATATCAAAATGAGGGATTTAGCATTCGGCCATCCATAAGTCGTTCTAGCTGTGGGCTGTTTGGATTTAGATTATTGTTCTGTGTTAGAGAGTGGTGCACTGGTGGATAGAATACGAGGGCATATCAATGAGGGATTTAGCATTCGCCATCTATAAGTAGGTTTTCTTAGCTTGTGGCTGTTGGATTTAAAATTATTGTTCTGTGTAGAGAGTGGTGGCACGTGGTGGATAGATTACGAGGGCATATCAAATGAGGGATTTAAGCATCGCCATCCATACGTCGTAGTTGGTTTCCTTCAGTGTGCTGTTGGATTTTAGATTATTGTTCTGTGTTTAGAGAGTGGTGCACTGGTGGAATAGATTACGAGAACATATCCAATGAAGGGAGCTTTTAATTTATCTTTCGCGAAAATTCGAAGTCCGCTTGGGATCTCCGCTATTATTCCGAGTGCTTGCAATTGTTTGGAGACGTCAATTATATTGCATAAAATATCTAGACTAATTCTGTGCCAATAATTTCATTAAAAAACCGACATGAAATGATATTACAACAAGTACATAAAAGTACTATCAAGTAAGTAATGTATGTATCATGGCGCACGTGGATGCTTGTTCTACTATCATCTTCATATATGATTTACTTTCATTATAAAGTTTTACATACCTTCTGTTAAGTTGCGACATATTGTGGCAAAAGCTTAGCTGAATTCATACTTTATTTTTTATCATTCATATTAAACTAAGTTAAATTCTGGAAGCATAAACGCAAGAAGTGACAGTCACTGACGGTCATGGTGACGCGATAATTAAATCAACTGCTATTTCACACTTAATTTACTTATTAGTGCGAACAAGCTATGAGTTCATCAAGTGGCACTATTTGTTGCAACCAACGGAGGCCCGCAAGCAGTGTTTTGCAACGTATGGCTTCGCCGTTGGGTTAATATAAAGCTTTCAACGTAAACGTGATTGACGTAAACCAAATTAACTTTTTCTTGAAAGAGCGAAGAACTGAACGCGAAAAATAAACAACTTTAACCGGAAGGCTAACGTTTAAATTGAGGGATGCAGCTACGTGATAGTTTGCGTGTTTTCTCATACGGTTGTGGTTGGGCTCTTCTGCACACAAGCCAGGCGAGATTTAATATTCAAGCATGTGAATACTTAGAGCGTGGTATTATCACCTCAAAAGGGGAACGTTTTAGGGAGCAGGCACATAACCAATTCAGCGCTCCAAGGCCCCAGGCTTGGGGCTTTGCGATCGGAGCGCCCGGCTCGCAGGGTGCGGCGGCTGGGCGAAACTTCGCGGGGGACTCCATCCTCCTCTACAACTCAAAAACTTCACTAAGTTTTTGTCGGCGACGCTCCTTGTTTTTGAAATGAAATGCTTATTCTTTTCGTCGAAATAATATCTTCTTTAAAATCCAGTTAACCACTTTTTACAGGTTTTGCGAAAGAGCTAAGAAAACATATCACGAGTTAGCTGATGTTTGTGAAGAAGTGTCGTTTTCAGTAATTTTGTAGAGCAAGAAATAATAAACCGTTTTCTACTGGAGAAAGACGAGTTTTTTAAGCGACAAAATATTATCACAACACCAGAACCCGTTGCTGTTGCCCTAATTTTACAGTTGCATCAGAAACACTGTTATTATAATGGATCAAGGTAACACTTATTTCAATACTTTTTAAAGAACAACATTAGTTTTCGTATGAAGTTAATTGTATGAGTTTAATGTATCTACATTACAATTTTTTGAAGTTCTTTACAGGAAGAAATCTTTCTGGTGTCAAAAAAATATTAAAAAATATTGTTTTCTCTTTTAAGTAGTGGTAATTCAAATTTAACCAATGGACCACACCAATAGACGAAGCAATCCAAATTAATCATCTTTTTCAAGAATAAGAATAAAGTCTGTTAATAATGTATTGAACATTGACCCAATTTTGTAATCCGGAGTATCACAAATTGAACATTTATATCCGAAGTAAAAATCCGCCAGGAGCAGGAACAGAGATAAACTGGTAGGGCAAAACACATGTATGTAGCTATGTTTGTTAAGGTTAGGCCGTGACACGCCTTAAGCAAACGCGAGGAAATTAAAACTGTCATCTCACGCGTGGCTCTGCGCCAGCAGTCCAGCCACAAGAGATTCTCCTCTGCGCGTTGCGTCCACCGCAAGCCGCGCCACGAGTCGGCACGTTTTCGTGGCTATTACATCCCAGAGAATTTCCGAACAGTAGTAGTTCTCTTCTACTCGGAGAATATAAAACTTATACATGTATTCAAAACAGAAGCTAACTCTCCAATTACTATCGTGAGATGGAATAAGTATTTAAATTGTACTTAAAATAAACCTTAAGAATAGATGCATGGATGTAAAATTATGTAAAGACAACAATTTCGTAGACGATAAATTCTGATATTGTATTATTTTTCAAATCTCTATTTGTAATTAGCGATTGCCTTTTTATAAATAGCAAAGAATATTTTTTGATGCGTGTTGTTTAATTCAGTGTTTTTCAAAAAAAATTTTCAAAAATATATATTCAGTTGTATAGATGGTTTCAATTAATTTTCAGTGGATTTTTTTTCCTGGCGCTTCTGTCAGTTTGTCTAAATGTCGGGGTTGCACTTTTTTTCAAACACAACCCTCTCTCTGTGACAACACATACTTACGCGTTGTGCATTTTTTCATTTATGGAATGTGTCGCGCACGAATCATAACACACGAAGATATGGTTCTGTACAATATATATCCGAACAGTGTGGCACGCTAACGCGACTATTTTGAGTTAGTCTATAAAGAATTTAACGCGTTATGTTGCGCCAAAACTTTTTACATATCACACGAAAAGTATATAGAGGAAAGTCAGAAGGAAGAGAAGGAGAATTGACGAGTATCCAACTCTCGTGATCCCTATTGCGTGAGAATAGATACACATGTACAAACAATATTACCAAGAATGTTTACATACGATATCTACACGAACCTTCCTGTCAACGAATGAGTTTTTGAAACTTGGAATGACAACACAGGTGCAGTGAAAAAAAAAACAACAGAAATATACGCTACAGTGTTTCTACTCGACACAACGCTAGAGATAGGATCGCACTCAATTTTGATATCAGATGATAATTCTATTTACTTGGTAGCGAAGAAAAATAAAGCTACTTTCAACAGGCCCAAGAAAAACTATACTGATTGTACAATAGACCTACCTTCTATGAGAGGTATGTATTAAGGCGACTATATTGCCACAAATAGAGGAGTAATTCGCAAAGGAGAATTATCCGGAGGGAACGGAATGTCTGTTTCAAATTTGAATTATGAGCATTGCAAGGATAAAATGCACACTTTGTCCTTGAAATGCAACAATTACGATTGTCTAATCCAGCCACAAACACTTTATGAGCCATTTTATCATTATCTTTCTTTGTTTGAAAGTTACGTGATTCGAAGAGTACAAATTCTAGCCCTGTCTTTTGAGCAATCGTGCATTTCTGAGTCAGAATTATTACAAGAAAGAATTGTGCAGACACCAATACACAAAAAAAAAAAGCGGAAAAAAAATGTGCTAGGCGGAGAAAAAACGCTATCGACAGCTCAGTTTGGTCAATGTGTGTGCAGTTTTATTGCCAAGAGCTCAGAATGTGCATTTATAATTGGTAATTTCTTTCTTTGGAAGTTTCAGGAATGATACTCCCCAATCCGAGTAGCCAAAATCGCTAAGGCAGTTGTGTGTGGGAACTCGGATCGAATAATCGCGCGTTCCAATCCCGCTCTGGGATGACATGTATTTGTGATCGTCCTTTGACCCTCCATTATTCACTCTATCACTTTCATAAAGAAGTGTAGTAATTCCCTGCGCGAGCAGAAGGTCCCTTGCCATTAATGGAAATGTTTGCATCTTGGCTAATAACAAAAAGAAAATTATAACACTGTGATCAAAGTGTCGATGAAATGAATTGAATTGTAATTGACTACGCAATAGAATTGAAATAGTGTTATTCTTGAAAATGAAAACCATCACTTTTTCGTCGATCCAATGAAAATGAAGTGCAATCTTACTTGCGTTTATATGTTTCAGATTTTTCCTCCTACGAACTGTTGACGGAGTTCAATGAGTGCCTCGGTAGTGTAAAATTGTAGTTCCGGGCGCAAACCCATTCAAGAATTAATAAACTCTTCTGATCGTCTGATGGGTTCAGTCTTTTTGCTAATACAATTTAACTTTGATTAAAAATCACAGCTTAACATCGAGTAAGACAAATAAAAGAAACTCTGCGTATTCAAACTCATTACAATTGAAGTATATGAAGTTCAAATGATTAAACATAACACAACTCGTACAAATATTAATCTCAAAAATAAGGTGTAAATGGGAAAAAGCCCTATAAACGGTGGCGCCCTGGAAAAGCTCATCAATTAATAATAATAATAATAATAATAATAAATAATAATAATAATCAATAATAATCGGCAAGAAACTGAGTGAATGAATATTCACGGATCTTCTTCCACTACTTTATCTTCGAACATATGTTTAACCAGTCAAATTGATGTCTCTCGCTAATGTCAGGTAGCGCATCAAACTAAGCCAAGCTGGTCGAGTTCCTACTTCTACACATGAATTCTCTAGCGACCCCCTATTTAAAACTACAAAAATCGAATCATTACGGTAAAACATCAAATCCCTTATTGATTAATTACAAGCTTTAGAAGTTTGACGCTACCACGTGGATTATTTAATGATAGTAACCTGGAATTTAAAATCCCCTGAAAATAATACATTCGAGAAACAATGAAACAAATGTCGTATTTTGTGTACCTCTGATTGGTAGACTTCCCCGCCTCATGCCTTGCATTTGACAGTACTCGAAATATATTTGACTTCTTTAGCACATGACCTGCCGAAACATCGTATTCTGATGTGTTGCTATTAACCAGCACCAGTCACTTTATATAACATGGTTTTTTAAGAATTTTGCACAGCCATGATCTTGAAAAACGTCCATTACGCTCCGACGTATGTAATAATGACGCGCGTGTGCATTTCCGCCACAAGTGGTCATCTTCGAAACGTCTAATGCCCTACACGTTCGTAATATTGTCCTTGTGTATAACATGTTATGATCTTCCCACCCTAATTAATCATCTTCGAACTTTTTAATGCGTCCTTACAAGTATGTAATATTTGTTTCGGGTGCAATTTTAATGACATTTCCACCACATAATTATCATGTTAGAACTTCTCAGTAACCCAGAAGTTTGTAATAAACGGTCTCGTGTGCAAACTTCTATACACTTTTCGCACCACAAGTTATCATCTTCTAATAACTTCTGTGTGCCCTACAAGTGTAATAACGTTTATGACCTTGCACCATAAATGATCATCTTCGAAAACGTCTATTAGCCTACAAAGTTTGTCCATATTTGTCTTGGGTGCATCTTTTATGACCTTTGCTACCACTAAATGATGCATTTTTCAAACCTTCTATGTGCTCCAAATGTTTGTAATGTTGTCGTCGGTGCAACTCGTAATGACATTTCCAACCGCAAGTGACTATGTTGGAAGATTTTACGTGCACTACAAGTGTGTATTTCTTATTGTTTGAATCACCTCTGTCTGTACAGTCGCTAGCAAAGTTTTTTTACGGCAGCCTGTAGACGCGAGGGCTCAGCGCGTTTTGTAATATTGTAACAAGTTTGTAATATTGTCTTATGTGCAATTTTTTATGACCTTTTCCCACTAAAGTGATCAATGTTCGAAACACTCGTAAACATGACTAACAATTTTGAGTCACCCTGTCTGTACAGTCGCTAGCAAGTTTTTTTGACACAGCTGTAGTCCAAGGCTTCGCGCGTTGACGCGCGCGCAGCTGGCGCGTGCACGACCTCGTCGGCGCCGGGCAGCTGGTCGTTCGGGCACGGGCGGGCGGCGCGGGCTTGCGCGGGCGCTGGGACGGGCGCGGGCGACCGCCGGGGGCGGCCGGCGACGCGGGCGAGGCGGGCACGGGCGTGGCCGCCGTCGTGGGGGCCGACGTGCCCCGCTCCGCAGGCTCCGTCGTCGTCGTTTACTCCTCGTCGCCGTCGTGCGCTCGTGCGCCGTCGTCTCAAGCCGCGTACGTCGTGTCCATCGTCGTCGTCGACGAGTCGTCTCGTTTCATCGTCGTCGTCGTCCGTCAATCCTCCGAGTCGGGCGTGGGTGGCGGAGGCCGTGTCTGGGACGTGGCGTGGCGGCCCGGGGCGCGGGTAGAGGTGCAGGTGTGTTGTACTGGTCGGGGCCCGTTGCAAACTCTGGTTGGCCCGCGGCTTGCGAAGCAAAAGAGCACGTGAGAGACGCAACGTAAATCAATATAATCGCAAAAGATCCTATAGTTTTAGATGGTAAAGATTGTTTCAACAAATTAATATAAAATTAAAAATTAAATATCTGATCTAACACATTCAGGCAAGAAACCTATATTAATCATTTTTATTTCACGATATTTTATAGTGATTAAACAATTGTTTCGACCCTCGTGGAATATTTTTAGCCTCTGAATGGAATACTTTTTTGACCTTTTGCCTATCTTTTTTGGCAAGAAAATAATAGAATAAACTCGGAAAAGGTAATTTTCATCTGACAGCATTCAAATACTGATGTGAATGATAAAAAACAAAAATAAATATGCAAAAGCCGTCGTGGGCTTGTCAGCATGATACTCCAGTTCCGAAATCTAGAAAGTTTGTTTCGACTATTGATTCCCGCGGGAAATACAGAAATAAAAAGCAATGCGGTCGAGCAGAGCTTTCAGAGATGGTGCTTTTTTTAATTACATATTAACCATATTATACACGACCATAAACATATTTACAACTAATGAAAGTTATATTTGTGTTTTCATTCCATTAATAGGAAAGCGTATTTTAATAAAATTTTTTTTTCTCTCACACTTTAGCAATGCGGGATTAGTATAAGGCAGTTGATTCTATGTTATGACAAAAGACAATGATTCCATTTTTAAGGCATTTTACATTTTTTGTTGATTTCACTAATAAGTTCACGTTTAACATTTCCTGTCTTTTCAATGAATTTCTTATGGCTGATTATAATCGATTTAAAAATCATTTTCATTAGAAGTTTGGCTTCAAATAATAATTACGAGAAAATTACAAACAAATGGTTTCCACAAAATCCTAAGTAGCCTATTCCAATTTCCTTTTGCTCAGACATTGGAATGTCAAGTCCGTTGTATGTTATATAAAGGGTCCTCTGACTCTATCGAGCACCATTGTCGACTCGACCGATTTCGGGTAAACTGAAACGCGATTTTTCTGGTAAATACAGAATGTATGTACGTAACTTTTGACACAACAGCTCTTAACGAGCTAAGGCTACCAGCAGCGTTTTCCCGGCCTGGCGTCGTGGGCTTAAGGAGAGCGTGTGTTTAGCACTCAGCCATTCCCTACCGTAATTTTTCTGGTATTCTAAACTGAGAAGTGAAGCTTTTCTCATACCTCACACGCAATAGAATACTGGTATCAATGCAAGGGAAAGCGCACAATTAATTTTTTTACCCCGAACCGGGAATACGAACATGGGGTTTGCGCCGTTGAAAGCGAGAGCCCCTGCCACAAACAACCAACCCTCAGGCTTGGCAAAGAATAACAGTCCAAACCAAAAATTTTTCAAGCTGGAGATTACTTCAACGAATACATCTCGCACATGACTCTGGCCGCAGAAGCCTACGACTTCAAAGATGAACGATGAAAGCTCACTTACCCAGCTGTGAGTGGACCCGTCGCCAATTTTTGGGATCCTCCGCGATGCGCACCATCAACTCGAGAAGTCGTTCATCTGCCACAGCCACCTGCGCAAACGCATCGCGAAGAATAAATAAACAAATGTAGGGAATGTTGCAGTACTTTAACTGAAACAGAATACGATACACTCTCAATGAAGGGTGGGACGAAAGGAATGGATTGACTCTCTTCACCCATTTGTAGTGTATGCAAGAAAGCTGAACTCCATAAAATCGTTAAATTGTCACCAAAGAGATGTTTGCTTTCGAAACATCTTCGACCTGGACGAAGAGCTTCATGTAAAATATATTGTTAAAAACGCTAAATATTTAATTAATCTATCAAAAATTTGCGTTAGAACATCTCGGGTTCAGATTCCGGCGAGATCATACACTTGCCCTTAATGGCCATTTTTTATATGAAATCTAAGTTGTAGGTAGAACGCCCATGGCAAGCCGGACCGGTCGTACGGGGGCGAGAGGCAAAGCGCGCTAGGCGATGCGTGTGGGCGACTGGTTCTAATAATAGACGTCCTACACTATGAAACAATAATTTCTTACCTAAACAAATATCGAAAGAAACATGACGCTAGAGTCCCTCGTTCACTCCTCCTCCCTAATAGTATGCGATAAAAAGTTTTTATTTATTTATTTCTTCTCGTTCGACATTTATGTCTTTTAAGAGTTTTGAGATAATACATAATCATAATTGACTTTTTAAGCTTTTGAATAAATAAATAGAGATATTGGTCATGTATCATATTTTATTCACCTAATGATCATTTTCGATGCGGGTAGCGGATGCATCCTCAGGAACGCGATCGAAATGATCATTAGGTGGATTTAAAATATTGAATACCTGAACAATATCTCTATTTATTTAATCAAAATAAAAAAAGGTACTACTTCACCACAATCCAATTAATGACTTTTTAGCATTCGGCCATCATAAGACGTAATTTGTTTCTTAGCTGTGCTTTGATTTAGATTATTGTTCTGTGGTTAGAGAAGTGTGCACTGGTAGATAGATACGAGGGCATATCAAATGAGGGATTTAGCATTCGGGCCATCCATAGTCGTTTCTTAGCTGTGCGTGTTGGATTTAGATTATTGTTGTGTTAGAGAGTGGTGTGCACTTGGTGAATAGATACGAGGGCATATCAAATGAGGGATTTAGCATCGGCCATCATAAGTCGGTTTCTTTACTGTGCTGTTTGGATTTAGATTATTGTTCTGTGTTTAGGAGTGGGTGCGGTGGATAGATACGAGGGTCATATCAAATGAGGGGATTTAGCCTTCGGACCATCCATAAGTCGGTTTTCTTAGCTGTCTGTTGGATTAGATTATTATTCTGTGTTAGAGAGTGGTGCAACTGGTGGATCTAGATACCGAGGGCATATCAAAATGAAGGGGATTTAGGCATTCGCCAATCCATAAGTCGTTTCTTAGCTGTGCTGTTGGATTTAGATTATTGTTCTGTGTTAGAGAGTGTGCACTGGTGGGAATAGATACTGAGGGCATATCAAATGAGGGATTTGGCATTCGGCCACTCCGATAAAGTCGGTTTCCTTAGTCTGTGCTGTTGATTTAGATTATTGTTCTGTGTTAGAGAGTGGTGCACGGTGGACTAGATACGAGGGCATATCAATGAGGGATTGTAGCATTCGTCCATCCATCAAGTCGGTTTCTTAGCTATGCTGTTGGATTTAGATTATTGTTCTGTGGTTAGAGAGAGGTTGCACTGGTGGATAGATACGAGGGCATATCAAATGAGGGATCTAACATTCGCCATCCATAAGTCGGTTTCTTAGCTGTGGCTGTTGGATTTAGAATTATTGTTCTGTGTTTAGAGAGTGGTGCACTGGTGATAGATACGCAGGGCATATCAAATGAGGGATTTAGCAGTTCGGCCATCCATAAGTCGGTTTCTTAGCTATGCTGTTGGATTTAGATTATTGTTCTGTGTTAGAGAGTGTGCAACTGGTGGATAGATAACGAGGGCAATATCAAATGAGGGATCTAGCATTCGCCTCCATAAGTTCGGTTTCTTAGCTGTGCTGTTGGATTTTAGATTATTGTTTCTGTGCTTAGAGAGTGGTGCACTGGTGGCTAGATACGAGGGCTATCAAATGAAGGGATTTAGGCATTCGCATCCATAAGTCGGTTTCTTTAGCTATGGCTGTTGGATTTTAGATTATTGTTTCTGTGTTAGAGAGTGGTCACTGGGATAGATACGAGGCCATATAAATGTGGGATTAGCATTCCGGCCATCCATATCGGTTCTTAGCTTGCTGTTAGATTAGCATTATTGTTCTGTGTAGAGAGTGGTGCACTTGGTGATAGATACGAGGATGTTCAAATAGGGAATTTAGCAATTCGGCCCAACATAGTCGGTTTCTTAGCTGTCTGTTTGTGATTTAGATTATTGTTCTGTGTTGAGAGTGGTGCAACTGGTGATTAGATTACGAGGGCATATAAATGAGGGATTTGAGCATTCGGCCAATCCATAAGTCGGTTCTTTAGGCTAATGCTGTTTGATTTAGAATTATTGTTCTGTGTTAGAGAGTGGTGCACTGGTGGATAGATACGAGGGCCAATATCAAATGAGGGGATTTAGGCATTCGGCCATCCATAGTCGGTTTCTTAGCTGTGCTGTTGACTTGAGATTATAGTTTCTGTGTTATGAGAGTGTGACTGGTTGCGATTATACGAGGGCATATGCAATGAGGGGAATTTTAGCATTCGTCATCCATAAGTGGATTTCTTTTTAGCTGTGGCTGTTGATTTATGATTATTGTTCTGCGTTAGAGAGTGGTGGCACTGGTGGAAGATACGAGGGCATATCAAATGAGGGAATTTAGCATTCGGCCATGCCATACGGTCGTAGTTGGTTTCTAGCTATGCTGTTGGTTTAGATAATTGTTCTACCGTTAGAGAGTGGTTGCAACTGGTGGGATAGATCGAGGGCATATCAAATGAGGGATCTAGCATTCGGCCATCATAAAGTCGGTTTCTAGCGTGCTGTTGGATTTAGAATTATTGTTCCTGTGTTAGAGAGTGGTGCCACTTGGTGGATAGATTACGAGGGCAATATCAACATGGAGGGATTTAGCATTCGGCGCATCCATACGTCCGTAGTTGGGTTTCTTAGCTGTGCTGTTGGATTTAGATTATTGTTCTGTGTTAGAGAGTGGTGCACTGGTGGAAGATACGAGGCATATCAAAATGAGGGATTTAGCATTCGGCCATCCATAAGTCGTTCTAGCTGTGGGCTGTTTGGATTTAGATTATTGTTCTGTGTTAGAGAGTGGTGCACTGGTGGATAGAATACGAGGGCATATCAATGAGGGATTTAGCATTCGCCATCTATAAGTAGGTTTTCTTAGCTTGTGGCTGTTGGATTTAAAATTATTGTTCTGTGTAGAGAGTGGTGGCACGTGGTGGATAGATTACGAGGGCATATCAAATGAGGGATTTAAGCATCGCCATCCATACGTCGTAGTTGGTTTCCTTCAGTGTGCTGTTGGATTTTAGATTATTGTTCTGTGTTTAGAGAGTGGTGCACTGGTGGAATAGATTACGAGAACATATCCAATGAAGGGAGCTTTTAATTTATCTTTCGCGAAAATTCGAAGTCCGCTTGGGATCTCCGCTATTATTCCGAGTGCTTGCAATTGTTTGGAGACGTCAATTATATTGCATAAAATATCTAGACTAATTCTGTGCCAATAATTTCATTAAAAAACCGACATGAAATGATATTACACAGTACATAAAAGTACTATCAAGTAAGTAATGTATGTATTATGCACGTGATGCTTGTTCTACTATCATCTTCATATTATGATTTTGCTTTCATTATAAAGTTTTCTACCTTCTGTTAAGTTGCGACAATATTGTGGCAAAGCTTACTGAATTTCATACTTTATTTTTTATCAATTCATATTAATACTAAGTTAAATCTGGAACATAAACGCAAAGAAGTGACGGTCGCTACGGTCATGGTGACCGATAATTCAATCACTCTATTCACACTGAATTTAATTTATTAGTGCGAACAAGCTATTGAGTTCATCAGTGCACTATTTCGTTCAACCACGGAGCCCGCAAGCAGTGTTTGGCAACGTATGGCTTCGCCGTTGGTTAATATAAAGCTTTCACGTAACGTGATTGACGTAACCAAATTACTTTTCTTGAAAGAGCGAGAACTGAACGCGAAAATAAACAGCTTAACCGGAGGCTAACGCTTAAATTGAGGGATGCAGCTACGTGATAGGCGTGTTTTCTAAATACGGGTTGTGGGTTGGGCTCTTCCTGCACACAAGCCAGGCGAGATTTAATATTCAACATAGTGAATACATTAGCGTGTATTATCACCTCAAAGGGGGAACGTTGAGGGAGCAGGCACATAACGAATTCAGCCTCAAGGCCCAGGACTTGGGCTTTGGCGATCGGAGCGCCCGCTCCGAGGGTGCGGCGGCTGGCGAAACTTCGCGGGGGACTCCATCCTCCCTCTCCACAACTCAAACTTCAATAAGTTTTGTCGGCGACGCTCCTTGTTTTGAATGGAATCTTATTCTTTCTCGAAATAATATCTTCTTTAAAATCCAGTTAACACTTTTACAGGTTTTCGAAAGAGCTAAGAAAACATATCACGAGTTAGCTGATGTTTGTGAAGAAGTGTCGTTTCAGTAATTTGTAGAGAAAGAAATAATAAACCGTTTTCTACTGGAGAAGACGAGTTTTAAGCGACAAAATATTATCACACAGAACCCTCTGCTGTTGCCTAGTTTTACAGCATTGCATCAGAAACATTGTTATTATAATGGATCAAGGTAACACTTATTTCAATACTTTTAAGAACACATTAGTTTTCGTACTGAAGTTAATTGTATGAGTTTATGTATCTACATTACAATTTTTTGAGTTCTTTACAGGAAGAAATCTTTCTGGTGTCAAAAATATAAAAAAATATTGTTTTCTCTTTAAGTAGTGGTATTAAATTTAACCAATGGACCACACCAATAGACGAAGCAATCCAAATTAATCATCTTTTTTCAAGAATAGAATAAAGTCTTGTTAATAATGTATGAACATTGAACCCAATTTTTTAATCCGGAGTATCACAAATTGAACATTTATATCCGAAGTAAATCCGCCAGGAGCAGCGAACAGAGATAAACTGGAGGCAAAACACATGATGTACTATGTTTGTTAAGTACGGCCGGTGACACCGCTTAAGCAAACCGAGGAAATTAACTGTCATCTCACGCGTGGCTCTGCGCCAGCAGTCCAGCCACAAGAGATTCTCCTCGCGCGTTGCGTCCACCGCAAAGCCCGCGCCACGGAGTCGGCAGTTTCGTTGGCTATTACATCCAGAGATTCCGAAACAGTAGTAGTTCTCTTCTACTCGGAGAATATAAAAAACTCATACATGTAATTCAAACAGAAGCTACTCTCAAATTACTATCGTGAGACGGAATACAGTATTCATTGTACTTAAAATAAACTTAAGAATAGATGCATGATGTAAAATTATGTAAAGAAAACAATTTCGTAGACGATAAATCTGATATTGTATTATTTTTCAAATCTCTATTTGTAATTAGCGATTGCCTTTTTATAAATAGCAAAGAATATTTTGATGCGTGTTGTTAATTTCAGTGTTTCAAAAAAAATCAAAAATATATATTCAGTGTCTAGATGGTTTCAATTAATTTCAGTGGATTTTTTTTTCCTGGCGCCTTCTGTCAGTGTCTATGTCGGCGGTTGCACTTTTTTCAAACACACCCTCTCCTGTGACACACATACTTACGCGTTGTGCATTTTTCATTTATGGAATGTGTCGCGAAACGAATCATACACACGAAGATATGGTTCTGTACAATATATATCCGAACAGTGTGCATGCTACGGACTATTTTGAGTTAGTCTTTAAAGATTTACGCGTTATGTTGCGCCAAAACTTTCTACATTATCAACACGAAAGTATATAGAGGAAAGCAGAAGGACGAGAAGGAGAATTGGACGAGTATCCAACTCTCGTGATCATATTGCCGTGAGAATAGATACACATGTACAAACGATATACAAGAATGTTACATACGATATCTACACGAACCTTCCTGTCAACGAATGAGTTTTGAAACTTGGAATGACAACAACAGGTGCAGTGAAAAAAACAACAGAAATATACCTACAGTGTTTCTACTCGACAAAACGCTAGAGATAGGATCCACTCAATTTTGATATCAGAATGATAATTCTATTTACTTGATAGCGAAGAAAAATAAAGCCCTACTTTCAACCAGGCCCAAGAAACCTAATACTGAATTGTACAATAGACCTACCTCTATGAAGAGGTATGTATAGCGACCTATATTGCCACAAATAGAGGAGTAATTCGCAAAGAGAATTATCCGGAGGGAACGAATGTTTAAATTGAATTTATGAGCATTGCAAGGATAAATGCACACTTTGTCTTGAAATGCAACAATTACGATTGTCTAATCAGCCACAAACAATTTATGAGCAATTTATCATTATCTTTGTTTGAAAGTTACGTGATTAAAAGAGTACAAATTCTAGCCCTGTCTTTGAGCAATTGTGCATTTCTGAGTCAGAATTATTACAAGAAGAATTGTGCAGCACAACAATTACACAAAAAAACGAAAAAATGTGCTAGGCGGAGCAAAAAACCTATCGACACTCAGTTGTCAAATGTGTGTGCAGTTTATATGCCAAGAGCTCAGAATGTGCATTTATAATTGTATTTCTTTCTTTGAATTTGAGGAAATGATACTCCCCAATCCGAGTAGCCAAAATCGCTAAGGCAGTAGTGTCGTGGCGAACTCGGATCGAATAATCGCGCGTTCCAATCCCGCCTCTGGCATGAATGTATTTGTGATCGTCCTTTGACCCCTCATTATCTCCCTATCACTTCATTAAAGAAGTGTTAGTAATTCCCTGCGCGAGCAGGAGGTCCTTGCCATTAATGAAATGTGCAGTTAGAAAAATTATACACTGTGATCAAAAGTGTCGATGAAATGAATTGAATTGTAATTGACTACGCAATAGAATTGAAATAGTGTTATTCTTGGAAATGAAAAACCATCACTTTTTCGTCGATCCAAATGATATGAAGTGCATCTTACTGCGTTTATATGTTCAGATTTTTCCTCCCTACGAACTGTTGCACGGAGTTCAATGAGTGCCCGGTAGTGTATGTAGTCCGGGCGCACCCATTCAAGAATTAATAAACCTCTTCTGAATCGTCTGATGGGTCAGTCTTTTTGCTAATACAATTTAACTTTGATTAAAAATCACAGCTTAACATCGAGTAAGACAACATAAAAGAACTCTGCGTATTGAAACTCATTACAATTGAAAGTATATGAAGTTCAAAATGATTAAACATAACACAACTCGTACAATATTAATATCAAAAATAAGGTGTAAAATGGAAAATGCACTAAAACGTGGCGCCTGGAAAAGCTCATCAATAATAACAACAACAACAATAATAATAATAATAATAATAATAATAATAATAATAATAATAATAATAATCGTAATAAATGAAGTGAATGAATATTCGATCTTCTTCCACTACTTTTATCTTGAACATATGTTAACCAGTCAAATTGATGTCTCTCCTAATGTCAGGTAGCGCGTCAAACTAGCAGCTGGTCGAAGTTCCTACTTCTACACATCGAATTCTCTGTGCGAACCCTTATTTAAACTCCAAAAATCGAATAATTACGGTTAAAACATCAAAATCCCTTATTGATTAATTACAAGCTTTAGAGTTGACGATACCAACGTGGATTATTTAGTGATAGTAACTGATTTAAAGATCCCCTGAAAATTATACATTCGAGAAACAATGAACAAACTGTCGTATTTCTGTGTACCTCTGATTGGTACGCTACCCCTCATGCTGCATTTGACAGTACTCGAAATATATTTGACTTCTTTAGCACATGACCTGCCGAACATCGGTGTATGATGTGTTGGCTATTAACCAGCACCAGTCACTTAATATAACATGGTTTTAAGACATTTTGCACAGCATGATCTTGAAAACGTCCATACGCCTCAGACGTATGTAATAATGACCCGTGCGCATTTCCCACCACAAGTGATCATCTTCGAAACGTCTAAGTGCCCTACACGTTCGTAATATTGTCTTGTGTATAACATGTATGATCTTCCCACCCTAATTAATCATCTTCGAAACTTGTATGCGTCCTACAAGTATGTAATATTGTTTCGGGTGCAATTTTTATGACATTTCCCACCACAAATTATCATGTTAGAAACTTCTAAGTAACCCAGAAGTTTGTAATAAAGTCTCGTGTGCAACTCTTATGACATTTTCCACCACAAGTTATCATCTTCAATACTTCTGTGTGTCCTACAAGTGTAATACGTTTATGACCTTGCCACCATAAATGATCATCTTCGAAACGTCTATGTAGCCTACAAGTTTGTAATATTGTCTTGGGTGCATCTTTTATGACCTTTGCTACCATAAATGATCATTTTCAAACCTTCTATGTGCTCCACATGTTTGTAATGTTGTCTCGGGTGCAACTCGTATGACATTTCCAACCGCAAGTGACTATGTTGGAAAGATTTTACGTGCACTACAAGTGTGTATTTCTTATTTTGAATCACCTTGTCTGTACAGTCGCTAGCAAAGTTTTTGAACGCAGCCTGTAGACCGAGGGCTCACGCGTTTGTAATATTGTAACAAGTTTGTAATATTGTCTTATGTGCAATTTTTATGACCTTTCCCACTACAAGTGATCATGTTCGAAACTCGTACATGCACTACAATTTTGAGTCACCCTGTCTGTACAGTCGCTAGCAAAGTTTTTGAACACAGCCTGTAGTCCCAAGGCTCGCGCGTTGACCGCGCGCAGCTGCGCGTGCACTGACCTCGTCGGCGCCGGGCAGCTGGTCGTCGGGCACGGGCGGGCGGCGCGGCTGCGCGGGCGCGGGGGCGGCCGGCGACGCGGGGCGGCGGTGACGGGTCGAGGCGGCACGGGCGTGGCCGCCGTCGTGGGAGGCGACGTGCCCCGCCGTCCGCAGGCTCGTCGTCGCGTTTACCCTCGTCGCCGTCGTTCTCGTCGCCGTCGTCTCCCGCGTACCGTCGTTGTTCTGTCGTCGTCCGACCGAGTCGTCTCGTTTCATCGTCGTCGTCGGTCCGTCAATCCTCCGAGTCGGGCGTGGGTGGCGGAGACCGTGTTTGGACGTGGCGTGGCGGCCGGGGCGGCGGGTAGAGGTGCAGGTGTGTTGTACTGGTCGGGGCCCGTTGCAAACTCTGGTTGGCCCGCGGCTGCGTACAAGAAAAGAGCACGTGAGAGACGCAACGTAAATCAATATAATCGCAAAGAATCACTAATAGTTTTAGATGGTAAAGATTGTTTAACAAATTAATATAAAATTAAAATTAATATCTGATCTAACACATTCAGGCAGAAACCTATATTAATCATTTTTATTTCACGATATTTTATAGTGATTAATACAAATTGTTCGACCCCTCGTGGAATATTTTTAGCCTCTGATGGAATACTTTTTGACATTTTGCTATCTTTTTGCAGAAAATAATAGAATAAACTCGGAAAGGTAATTTTCTCTGACAGCATTCAATACTGATGTGATGATAAAAAACAAAAGTAAATATGCAAAAGCGTCGGGGCTGTCAGCTTGATACTCAGTTCCGAATATAGAAAGTTTGTTTTCGACTATTGATTCCCGCAGAATAGGGAATATAAAAGTGATGCGGTCGAGTAGAGCTTTAAGAGATGTGTCCTCTTTTTTAATTGCATATTACCTTATTACTACACGTACACAATAAACATATTTACAACTAATGAAGTTATATTTTGTGTTTTCATTCATTAATAGAAAGCGTATTTTAATAAAATGTTTTTCTCTCCACTTTAGAAAAATGCCGATTAGTATAGGCATTAATTCTATGTTATGACAAAAGACAATGATCCATTTTTAAGCATTTTTACATTTTTTGTTGATTTCAACTAATAAGTCACGTTTAACATTTCCTGTCTTTTTAATGAATTTTATGCTGATATAATCGATTTAAAAATCATTTTCATTAGAGTTTGCTTCAAATAATAATTACGAGACGCAACAAATGTTCTCCACAAAATTCCTAAGTAGCCTATTCAATTTCTTTGCTCAGAAATTGGAATGTCAGTCGTTGTATGTTATAAAAGGGTCCTGTGACTCCTATCAGCACCATTGTCGACTCGACCGATTTCGGGATAACTGAAAACCGATTTTCTGGTAAATAACAGAATGTATGTACGTACTTTGACACAACAGCTCTTAACGAGCTAAGGCCTACCAACAGCGTTTCCGGCCTGGCGGTCGTGGGCTAAGGAGAGCGTGTGTTTAGCACTCAGCCATCCCTACGCCGTATTTCTGGTATTCTAAACCTGAGAAGTGAGCTTTCTCATCCTCACACAGCAATAGATACTGGTATAATGCAAGGAAAGCGCACAATTAATTTTTACCCCGACCGGGAATCGAACATGGGGTTGCGCCGTTGAAAGCGAGACCCCTAGCCAACGAACAACCAACCCCTCAGGCTTGGCAAAGAAATAACAGTCCAAACCAAAATTTTTCAAGCTGAGATTACTTCAACGAATAGAAGCAACGAATACATCAGTGACGTATCCAACTTACGTAGTTCATCGAAACCGGTTTTGGGCACAATTTTACGACATTTTCTTTGCTTTCGGAGCATTTTAAAAGCATTTTATTGTTCATTTTTGACATTATGTTAGGTCGTCAATATCCGTCCCCTTTTAATTAGCATCCGCGAATTGCATTAATCTGACAAAAATACTTTACGAAAATCAATCAAAGACACGCCATATCTGATTACAAAACCAGATAAACTTAATTATTACAGTATAATAAAACTGAAAAATGTCTGTTAAAAGTGAATGTATAAAATTGTTATGTAATAAAGCGAACATTTATAAAACGACCATGTAAGTCACGGGAAAGTACGCGAAAGCCAGAAAATGTGACAGGAAGAGAGACGACGTAGGAGCCAGCAAATTACAGAAGCGGGAGAGTAATAAGGAAAGTGAGAACCGGGAGATAGAGCGTCGTACAATAAAAGAGAAAAAAGACAGAGTAATTTAAAACTTACTCAGGTCTCCGAAGAAGCGTCTGCGGAATAAAAGGAACTAGTGCCCTTAAATATCCGCTAAAACATAAAGCTCCCGCGCAAAAGAAAGTTCGCACCAAAGAAAGCCTGGCTCTCGCGACCAACGCAGTTGCACGGGGAAGTGATGGGCGGGCGGCGAAAGTGCGTGGCGGGGGCCAAACACGGAAGAGCAGCGGCCTGGAAGTCGGGTGAAGACGCTGGGTGAGGAGGGGGGTGATCGGGCAAGGTGAGTGGGGAGATGAGCGGGCAGGATGCGCGGGCAGGGTGAGTGCGCTGGGTGAGCGGGCAGGGTTTCCGGACAGGGTGAGCGGGGGGTGAGCGGGCAGGGTGAGTGCGCTGGGTGAGCAGGCAGGGTTGAGCGGGCGGCGGTGAGCGGGCGGGAGTGGGCAGGGTGAGCGAGGCGGGATAGCGGTGAGCGGGCGGGATGGGGGGCGGGGTGGCGGGCGGGGTAGAGGCGGGGGTAGGCGGGATGAGCGTGGGTGAGGCGGCGGGCCGATGAGCGGGGATGGGGTGCAGTGATGAGCGGTGCGGCGGGATGAGCGGGCGGATGAGGCCGCGCGGGGATGAGCGGGCGGTAGCGGGCGGATGAGGGCGGGGGTGAGGCGGGCGGGGATGAGCGGGCCGGGTGAGAGGGGGCGCGGTGAGCGGGCAGTCGCGTAAGCGGGCAGGACTGAGCTGGGCGGGTGAGCGATGCAGGACGAGCGGGAGGGCGAACCGCAGGGGACCGGCATGGTCGAGCGGTGGCCGAGGGTTGGTTGTTGAGAAAGGGTAGGTGTTGGCAAGGCAAGTGACATTGCAGCGATGGGAAGTCTCTGCTGAAGATTATTTTAATGTTTGCTTGTTTTTTCGTTATCTTTCGTTGTTGTTTTGTCCTGCAACCAGAGAGCAGATACAGGCTGAAAAGAGAGCGGAGACATTGAATGCCAAACAATGATTGCTGCACGAACGGTGCTGCAAGGACATCAAGAGATTGACGCTTGGTGCACGTGGATGGCACAAACCAGAAGAATCGTGCATGGGTCGAGGACGGTGCGAGAGTGAACCCCTCGGTTGCTGAAAAAGCCTGAGCAGGAGAGTGTGAGAGGCGGGGGGTGGAAACCAAATGTGAGAATGCTTATCGGGTCAATAGTGAGATCAGCAGCAGCGGCTGCAGGATGGTTGGTTCTTGTAATGACGCGTTTGGCCGCACTCCGCAAGGATAGAGCCAGCTGCTGCAACGGTCAGACAGGGAAGAAATGGAACAGTGTGGGTTTAAAACACGTGAAAGAATGGTGCCGGTCAGAAGGTGAGTTCAGGCAGACGGATTCAGGAGCGTTGGTGAAAGCTAGAGAGTGGAGTTAATGCAGTAGTGAACAGCCTAGACGGGGCAGGAATGGAACGCTGTGGTTGGTGGTGAAACAGGTGAAGAAGTGGTGCCGGAGTCCGATAGTGCAGTTTCAGGCAGATGGTTCAGGAGGTTGTGAGAGAGGTGTTGGTGCAGAGAAAATGGATTTAATCGTGTGACCGTCCGTCACGAGGAAATGGACAGTGTGCGTTGGTGGATGAAACACGGGCGAATGGGTGGTGCGGGCGACAGTAGAGTGTCAAGACGGGAGGGTGGGTGCGTACAAGTCGAGCGGCGGGCGGACGCAAAGCGGCAGGGAACAGGTCGAGGACGGCAGGCAGTGCGAGAGGGCGGGAGGGCGGGAGGGCGGGATCCGAGGGTTGGCTGGCCGGAGCACGTCCTCGCGAGTGCTGGCGCGTGTCCGGGAGAGGAGGAAAGGAACGATCCTCGCTCGGCCCCTTAACGAACCGTGCTCTCCCCTCTCGCCCCTTAACGACCCGTGCGACTGCAGGAAGCAAGGCTACTCGCAGGGTCCCACGAAGCATCTGTAAACTCGCTGATGGAAAGAGTCCTGATTTGTAAACTTGTTGATGGGTTATTCCTCAATGCTACGTATATCGGGAAAACGATTGAATTATTTGTGTGGCGAGTCTCGGGCCATGAGGCCTGCTCTTCCGTCTGACCACACCAATTTCCCTACGCTCCTTTGACCCACTAGCGGAGAAAGGAGGTATTACTCGGGTGCCGAAACAAGTCATTTGAATTTAGCTCAGAGGCGTCATTTAGGCTTGAGGATCTTTTACATGCATATTTTTCATGGATATTTTACGTAGATCTTTTACATGATCTTTTACATGCTTTTACATCTAGTAGCATTGGTCAGCCGGCTTTATTTGCCCTTAGAAGGAAAGAGTACGTAGGATTTTTTTAGCCCTTAAAAATCCGCGGCTTCGATCGGGTTTGAACTCATGAACTTGGGTAGAAACTTGGGTTAATCGTTACATCATCGGCGCCGCCGCCGAAAGAGGGGTTGCTCGGGGCAATTTGGACCCTAGGCATTATTCCATGTACGATTCTGTTGGGGAATACCGTATACCCTACCCTCTCAGTACCTTTTCCTGGATGTTTTATCTATAAATCTCATCTCGTGATTGCAGGGTGAGTGTGTCAATTCTCAGAAATTCGTACTTTCTCGCGGGGTTATCTGGGGTCGCAAAGCTCTTGAGCGCCTTTCTACAATAGACGCGCGTTGACAAGACGGCGCATCGGCCACGAAGGCCTTGCAATAATTTTCATTTCCTGTGACTATATCCAAATAGGTACGTTCAACTTTCAGAAGCAAAATAAATTTCTGAAACTTTTAGAAATCACTGAAATTAATAATTGCATAAATCAGTTGCATTGTGTTCGCCCTTCTGAAGTCTATTCTGAAGTCAATAGAATCAGGATTTCCTTTATAGTTCATGTCTACAAAACAGAATATTTGCATACGAAACAAACACAAGCAGAAATTTAAAGGAAAGAAAACCTAAGACGTGAAATATGTCTAAGCCATTTGGACCACAATACTTCTCGTGAATGTGAAACGTGCATGAAACTAATAGAATGTTAAACTCAATCATTGTTTGTTTGTAAGTATTGTGTGTAAAAATTGATTTCTGAACTTTACACCTAATCACAAATTAACATTTACCATGTATTAATATTTATGGACTTCTTTTGTATTACGTGAAAGAAAAACTAATGATTTTATGCATTATGTTTGATGAATTTTGCAAATTTATTCAAAATTTGTAAAATTTAATACAATAAATATAAAATTATAGAAAATTAATAATAATAATTTTAAATCAAAATTACTTGATAAATGGAGTTAAGAGTCTAATATTTCGATAACATTCATGGAATTAATTCACCTCATGATGCTGGTATACAGTTTCCGATCTAACCTACAACTAAACACTTCAAAAGACGGCCTCCGAGCTCTTCTCGTCAAACACATTGAATATGTATTGTTTAGTGCTGATATGTAATCACCGCCATGCATGATCATGCCATCGTTGAAGGGTTCTAGCAGACAATAGCTGACTTTCCGAATCATTGGTAATGATTCATATTAGTTGTTAGAATGGGCGATTCATAAGCTATTTTAGAACAAATCTAAGCGTTTTAAGTCACATACATCCCTTGCGTGATCTTAGAAGCATAATTTTGAACATATTCAAACAAGCTGAATGTCAATTGATTTATTACATATGAGTATATAGCATTCATAAAAAAACACGTAGAATACATGTATTTTATGTTCAATAATGAATATCTCATTAATTAAAGTTCATGATGAGTAGAAACGAGATCTCTCGCACTCATCATATAGTAAGTGCTAGGAGTCTACGAATGTAGATGAAATTGATTAAATCTAAAAAGCATATTTACACTCACATTTGAACTGCAATATGACTTTTTAAGTAATGATACAACAAAATGAAGGGTAATTCTCGAGTTCTGGCAGTAATTGTTCCCTAGAGGCTTCAATGATAGGAGCATTCTGATGGAATACTCAGCGTTACTTCTTCTCTTCAGGCAAACAGTTGGGATCATTTTAATATAGGTCACATTTTGATGTAATTACTTAACAGTTGATATGTAAGACAAAAGGTTTGGGAAATAATGTGCTTGACACATTCGTATGGTTCCAGTACGTTTAAAGAAGTGTAATTTCTCAACGTGTATGACATTTTGAATTAACTTATTTCACAATTTTACATTTGAGGTAAATGTGTAGCAAATAATTAATATTAGCATGAATCGTTTATTATTACTATTACGTATGTTCTTATTATTCAACTGGTTCTTTTATTGGCCATCTAAAAACACCAAACATCGGAAGAACGCACAGAAACTAGATCATTCGAATACCTAATCTTAGTGACAAACAACGGTATGATATACGACGATAGTAGATTGATAGACTGTCTTTAATATACACTGTGCGTGATTCTTAATAAATTTATATAATTTTCAGCAACTATTTAAGACATGCATGAATATTATAATGAATAATGATTTATTAAAAAGTATGCATGGTTTTTCGTGCGTTAAACAGTTGTTACATACGTATATTCAGGTATATTAAATATCAAAGTAAAATATCAAAAGGCAGTTTTTAGAATAAAAGAAACAATATTTTCGTCCAAGTGAAAAAATCAAAACTCCCGGAGTAGTTTGCTTCAGATGCGTACTTGTAAATACAAACGCTAGTTATTTTCACGTCAATACCTAAGATACGTAAAAGGTCCGTTTGCTTAAGCCTCTTAACAATTTGAGATTGCTAAATACCCTCCGATCACTTTATTTTTTTCAACGATCGCTAGCGGTCGGAGAAAAGAGATATCTCTTCATCTATTGAAGCATCCGTAGTTAGAGATGGACTGCAGCCTGATTCACTAACATGATAGATGGCTCTCCCATTTTACAGCAACTGTGCTCTGACGTGGGAGCTGCAGGTGACTGTGAATGGTTGTCGTGATTTGTGGCTGGTCTTCGAACGTTTTTACGGCAGCCCGAGCTATCTGCTGAATTTTTAGAGCGACGGTGGAAACGGGTAAGGTGCAAACATACGTTTGCATTCTTATATTAATTTTTTTTAAGGATGAATGGTTAGGAAGTATAATAAATATTATAATTTTCATAAGAACACAATTAAAAATTTTGTATAACCATTTTGTAGTTCAATATTAAAAGGTACTATTCACTGTGTGTGAGAATTGGTATCCTAAGAAATTACAGTGAAACATTTTATTATTGAGTATTAAACATTTTAGAAAAAAAGTCAATTTACCTAAAAATATTTATGAATGTTTGAATAAGTAGGAAAATAGGTTCCAAGAATATAATTAAATTTATGAAATGTATTGGACTGCTTATTGTTATTTAAAAAATAATAGTTAAAATACTTTTAATTTTACAGCGTAGATTTACAGCGTAACGGCTTCTTAAACATGGCAACCGCAGTGTATGAACTGTGTCGCTTAACGTGTAAACTGTGACAAATGTATTGTTATAATAGCAACTTTATTGTTACTATGCAAAAATGCAACATTTTATGTTCTCAGTAAAGTAGTGACTATGATCAAGTTTTCAATGAGAACACGTAATCCTACACTTCACGTGCCCCGCAATATCGGCAGACTATATAGAAAATACTGCTAATTTAAAAACGTAATTCGTGAAACGATTTAAATAAATGCTGGTTATTGTGCTTATATATCGTCTCTAATCTTTGCTTTCAGAAACACTCAATCTCAGAACTTAAATATTCGTTATGTTCGGTTTCTCCAACTACAATCTCATGACGTAAGGATTACATCAAACTGTAGTGCTTGCTCACTTGCGTTAGGGATGAAACGTCGACTGATTTCGACAGATAATTGCAATAGCAAACAAACAAGAAAAACTGCAAATGTATTGGTCTTAAAAAATACGCAATGGAGGCGCTCATTTTTTTAAATTTTCATATATACATTATTTAAACTAGGCAATTTTATTGCAACATCAGTTGAAAAGAGCGAGCGGTAACACTTCTAAAGCCTTCTACCTTTCATTTAAAGATAACATCACAAGAAAAATAATATATCCGAATTATAAAGTTGTATTCTTTTAATTAACAGTTTGAATGTAATGCATTGTGTTTGTACGAGCCCGTGCTATAAACTGTAAAGATGAAGAAAGAAATGAACAAGTTTTAACATTCCTAAACACACTTGAAAATTTTCGAGTTTAACAAGAAAGGTAAATGAAGGTTAATAAACGTTTAAAATATTCATGCTTAAGTTTTGTGTTGGCGCAACTTCTGCGAAAAATCAACAGCAAGCAGCATTTTTCTGCCATGTTCAAATATCTTAATTAACAGTGATTCGCGGAAAATTCTTGCATATAACCTATAAATGTTTCAGTTTATTGACCCCTCGAATTAAACAAAACAATGCATTTTTTAAGTAATAACATTTATTTTTGTAGAGAAATGAAATTTAAAATTCAATACACACTGGAAATCGGGGGTAAAACACAAGAATAGGGAATAGAAATATTGATATATAAGATTATAGGTACGAAAGTATAGAGCATAAGTACATCAAACTTGGATATCAAATAAAAGCACTATTAAAGTAATAACAAAGTCAATATGGATATTTCTATGCTGCATGTCGCATACATTTGTTTCATTATCCGAAAAGAAAGATGGCTGCTAAAAAAATCGTCCGCTACCACCAAAAACCCTAAACAACTGTGCAAACCCAACGTCACCAGTGAAACCTCAAACAGCAACAGCAGCGCGCACGTCACGGCAGCGTGCGGTGGGGCGGTCGGGAGAGTTGCACTCGCGTGCGGGCACGCACGCGCCCCGCGCACGCTCTGACGCGTGCGCTTTCAGGCAATGCGTGCCGCCCGACGGCGCGAAAGACGGCCCTAATCCGCCCCAGTGGCGCGTTACGCATTTTGACAGCCGGCGGCCGATGCGGACCGGGTGCGTAATCGAATAGCTCCCGGCGGTGGGCTGCGCGCGGCTGGGGACGGAGCGTGGGCGGGGAGGGGACGGGGCGGAGGACGGGGCGGGGGGCGGGGACGGCGGGGGGAAGTGGGCGGGAAGGGCCGGGGGGGGGCCGACTGGGGCGGGACGGGACGGGGGACCGGGGCGGGGGGGCGGGGAACGGGCGGCGGGGGGCGGCGGACGGGAGGGGCCGGGGGACGGGGCGGGGATGGGGGGCGGGGGACGGGGCGGGCAGGGGTACGGGGCGGGGACGGGGCGGGCGGAGCGGGAGAGGTGGGCGGGAGGTGTGGGGCGTGGGCGGGGGCGGGGGGGACGTGGCGGGGGACCTGGCGGGGGACGGGTAGCGGGGGACGTAGCGGGGGACGTGGCGGGGGACGGGGCGGGGGACGGGGCGGGGGGAGGTGGTTGGCTCGGCCGCGGTCGTCGGAACAGGCGGCGGGGCGGGGGACCTAGCGGTGGACGGGGCGGTGGGTAGGGGCGGTAGTCGGGGCGGTGGTCGGGGCGGTGGTTGGGGCGGGTGGTCGGGGGCAGGGGACGGCGGTTGGTCGGGGCGGGGGACGGGGTCGGGGGATGGGGGGGGGACGGGGTGGGGGAGCGTGCGGGGGGACGGGGGGGCGGGGGAACGGGGCGGGGGACGGCGGGGGAGACGGGGCGGGGAACGGTGAAGCGGGGGACGGGGCGGGGGGGCGAAGGGCAGGTGGGCGAGAGGGGACGGGGGTGGGGAACGTGGCAGGGGATGGGGCGGGGGACGGGGCGGGGGGCAGGGCGGTGGTCGGCGCGTCCGTCAGGACCGGGGGACGGGGGGGGACCTGGCAGGATGGTCGGGGCGGAGACGGGCGGGAGTCGGGGGCGGGGGGCCTGCTGGCGGGCGAGGGTTCTGGGGAGGGGAGGGGAACAGGGGCGGATGGACGGGAATGAAGCGTGTTGGGGTGGTGGAGGCGGGGGGAAGGGTGTGGGGACCGGGGAGTTGCGGGGAGCGGGGTGCCGGGCAAGTGGAGGGGCGAGGGGCGTGGGAATGGGCGGGTGGGGGAGACGGGTGGGCGGGGGCGGAAGGAGGCGGGGTGGGCTGGGTCGGGGCGGGTCAATGGAGGCGGGTGGGGGCGGGAGGGTCGTGGGTGGGGCGGGGCCGGACAGAGGAGGTGTGGGGGGGGCCTCGCAGGTTGGGGTGTGACGTAACGAGGCTGGGGTTCGTGGGCGGGGAAGGGAGGAGTTTGGTCGGGGGTGGCGGTGGGCGTAGCGTGGGAGTGGAAGCGCGGGGAGAGGCGGCAGGGATGTACAGCGCCGTGCATGACAGGCACCAACCACACTGCACTGCGTCGCCCATCATACGAAGAAGGTAACGTTCCGTCAACTAGCGCACTCAAACTGGCGCAACTTAATTAAAATTACTGATGCTAAAACAGCACATACTTTCGCGCGTTATTTGTAACGGTCACTCGCAATTACGCAAACTCAAAACTACTCACTATTCACAAAATTGTACCACGCTACCTCACTTAAGTGTATAACTTTCAAGAAAAGATTTCATTTAAAATAAAATCTTTATTTACAATATTGTAAATATAGGAAGACGCCCAAAAATTGTTAACTTTTGCAATTTTTAACAATTCAAATACTTTAAGGAAAATGTTACCTGCAACTTGTTTATAAGCGTACTTCACTCTCTCCGAGAAAAAAGTAAAGAAAACATTGCAGCGATATTTGAGAAAATTTTGAAAATATTAAGGTATTGTATAAAGTCCCCCCATCAATATATTTGCTTGCAAGTGTGTTTCGGTTGGGTTGACTACAGAATATAAATTTAGAAGAACATTGTCTGGCTGGTTAAGGAGATAGGGTTGTTGGTAGATGGACGGACGGACAGGCGGGCAGATAGATTTTAATATGACTTTAATTAAAAACTAAGTTTATGAAAATTAAGAACCAATAAAATGTGGATTCATCTCCACAATGTATTAGAGAAAGTAATATAGTACATTTAAAAGCAAGAATTAACCATCTCTTCAGTATCACGAGGCAACATTACGAGTTCTTGTTCAAAAAATCTCTTTCACTTTCAAAAACACTTTTTGCTGCATGTTGCAATATTTCTCTTTACTACGTAAGTCGGTAATAGAAACAAATAAACTAAAAATATTAAATAACTTAATATATTAATACAAACAATTTAATTTGAAAGAAATAAGTCTGATTCAAATCAGTTTGTATCAGTGGTTTCTACTTGTCCAAAAATATTCAATGAATTTTAATAATTCTCACTTAGTTTGAAAAACCACGTATTTTAAAATATACATCGTGATTTGATAGTGCTTTGAGAATGTCATGGAAAATCATCAGCGAGGAAGATTACCTGGGTGAAGTCAAGGCATTGATCAGTTATTTGATATCGACGTCGGACTGGAAACTGAAAAAAATGTCTTTACGCTCCTCTCATTGCTATTGTCCTCGCCCCAAAAATAGAAGTTTATCAAACAATCAAGAGATACTCATATTATTTATTATTTGGTATTGTTGAACAAATAATGACTGTTGTATTCGACAAATTAAATTTTTCGAAACACTATGCTATCGACTGAACGCAACCGGAGAGAAAGCAAAGCATTTTTTGGCTGGCGTCGGTTGAGGTTTTGCATCCGTTATATACCTTCAAAACAATTGTGTTGTAGCTAAAGATACCTGAAATACATTAATATGTCAAGAAAACATACTTATTATTCATAGTGTTTTTCTTATAAGAAGGTTGTATTTCAATGAATATTGAACGGGAAAGGACTGCTATTAACGATTCGGTGGCCGACTTTATAAACCCGTTAATATATATAAGACGTTAGCTGTTACAACGATGAATACTTGGAGCCATATTAGTTTCTTATAATAAATTACATTTATATTATCCTCTTTGATTATTTTAACTTTTACTTAACAAAATTGAAATCATCATGAGCTTGATATGCATTAGTCAACTACTACAATATTTGTATCAATATGTATTTGTATATGTATTGTATCAATATCAGCCTCTCATGTCAATATCTGTCAGCTTATCAGGAGACATGACCAAATTTGAATAAAAATAATAGTGCATTGGAGTTTCTACTAAATATATATGAAACTAAATTATTCAAAATACAATACAATCTAATTTTTACAATTTTCGATCAATTTCATCATAACATCCTCGTTTGAAAATTGAATATCATATTGTAATTAGGCGTCTTGCTATACTTATTCCATAAATAATATATTATGATGAATATAAATATTATAATAGTACTCTAGTTCAATGTCCGCTTACACACTTAGTATATATTCAACAATGTGAACAAAACCGTAACTATTTTAAACACACACAAAAAAGAAAAGAAATAAGTGAATAGTATTGATCGAACGTTAAACAGCATGTCGGCACCTGCCAACAAAATATATATGTATCTTTCTGAAATAAGGCGAAAAATCATTCTGAAAGCGGCACTATAAGAAAGGTAGAAAGTACAAAATCCGATATGAATACAAATATTTTCTTTTCGCGTTTAAAATGTTCCTTCCTTCTTTAATATATTCTAACTGACAAGAAAATTCAAAAATTAAATTTATAATAGAAGACACCTTAAACGAAAGATTACGTTTATAAGGTTTCATTTATTTTTTCTGCTAGCTACGTGAGTATAACATTTTAGAAACGGATTACATTCCGTTAATATTTTTAACCACCTCGTATTATTTTAACAAATATTTGCAACCTATCAATTTGATCACGGTGCATAAATACAAGTTCAGGACTATTCTTTGTTCTGGTGTAGGAACACAGCGGCATTTAAGGTCAAAAGAGAAAGAAAAAATTACACTCCGCTCTAATCCTTCACCAAGCGCTTTCTCTGTTCGCATTATCTTCCCGCGCGGGACAAAGACCGGTGTTGTGGGATGTTGAAAGGGAGACAACGCCCCAAGTGGACTCCGCGTGTTTTGCAGGGGTGACACGCGCCCGTGGCCGCGCAGGAAACACGGGGGAAACTTAAGGCTGCAGAGGGGAGACACGCAAAAACAGAACGACACCAGCGCGAGGGGAGCGGACGTCACAGAAGGGCGCGGGCGACGGCGTGAGGGGCGGCGGCGAGGGACGAGGAGGGTGGTGGTGGAGATGCAGATGGAGATGGTATTAGGTGGAGTAGACGAAGTGGAATTAGTCAGATAGGGGGGAGAAGCCGGACGAGGAATCGAAAGAGGTGGAGGACGAGAAGATTTACAAGGTGGAGGAATGGAAGAACAGAAGAACAAGGTGGAAGAAGAGGAGACGGATGAGAAAAAGATAAACAAATGGAGGCGTAAGTAGAATCGAAGGAGAGTGAGGCGATGGAATCAGAATTGTGGCTGGTGTGGTGCTGGAGACGTAAGCGGAGAGGAAGAAGTTTAAGTCAAAGGGAACGTAGAAAGAAGGCGAAGTGAAATGGGGAAGAAATGATTATGATATAGGGACATTGGTATTGGAGGTGGAAATAGGTGTGGATGTAGATGAAGAAGAGAAAGAAGAAGAAATAGAAGAAGAAGAAGAAGAAGAAGAAGAAGAAGAAAGAGTTTTATGCATAGAAACACGTTACGGTGAAGATGGACCAGAAAGCGAAGGCGGTTCTGCATTAAGGAGAAGAGGTGAGGTTCTGCAGAGATGAGAGCCTGGAACATTGAGCTGAAATCACTAAGATCAAGGTGCCACGGAGGGAGAAGGGGAGTCAGACGGGTTCGGGGTCGTCGATAGAGACGGGCCAGGCACTGGTGTGGATTGAGGTGAAGGTGTCTTGAACGGTGGGGATGTTTAGAACCGCAGGATAACGACGACGGCAGGCTTTGCGACGTGGAGAGGCCGGGGAAGAAATAGTTTGGAGTGGACTGAAGGTGTCATGAGCAGTGCCGATGCTTCGAGCCGCAGGGCGGTGGGGGCGGCGTGGGTGGCACGGGTGACGTAGGCGGCAGGGGTGGCGT